>LOEQ01013050.1:22233-32534 GCA_001685075.1 Bramus lutescens
TTGGAGATCAGACTTCTGTCTGATGTGGGGTTGGTGAAGATCTTTTCCCATTCTATAGGCCATCATTTTGTCTTGTTGACCATGTCTTTTGCTTTACAGAAGCTTTTCAGTTTCAGGAGGTCCCATTTATTAATTCTTTCTCTCAGTGTCTGTGCTACTGGGATTATATTTAGGAAGTGTTCTCCTCTAAGGAAAGTTTTTAAAATAATGATTGTGGTCCTTTGTCTAGGCCTCTCCAGGTGGATTCTCTGCTATCAGCTTTCCTTGCCTGGACTGATGTTGTATTTCCTTATTTGTATTGAAATCTGGGAATCTCCTTTGCTCTGTTCTACTTGCTGGCTTTCTGTATTGGCTGTATTTGGTCAATGAAGGAAAATAATTACATTGTTCCTTAAAACAGGGCTGTTCTATGGTACACTCATGACTGTTAATTACACCCTTTGTCCTCATGCACTAAATTATTACTCCTACAGAGACCCTTGGACTTGGTTGTGATGAGTTTCCTCTGCTACTTCTCACACCAACTACAGTTCATTTATAAGCAACAACGTATCCATTTCCACAGCATGCAAAACCCATACTCCATGAATGTTCACCAGAGAGACCAGCATAAAAATATAGAATATTTTCCCTCAGTTTTCTTTTATTCATAGAAAATGGAGATTACTCAATTAGCTTCACCAAATGTTAACTATAAGTGCAATTAGCGAAATTTCTAATAATGCTTGTTTAAATGATTCAGGTTAATCATATGCCAATTTATTGTGTTGCATTAATTACTCAGTATAAATGTAGTAAGGTGGGATTATCTAAGAAAGGTTTTGTGGGCTGTTTTGCTAGATTAAAATAAATAATGTGACTGATATAGCCTTAAAATAAAATGATCTAAAATAATATTTTAATATCTGAATAATTTAGCATCCTGAACCTGAAGGAAATGAGTCAGCACACAATTCTTTAACTGTATGGCTGAAAAAAGACAGAAATTAATAAAGAAATTAAAGAGTTTCTAGAATCAAATGAAAATCAATACAGAGTATATTCAAACTTACAGAACACACTAAAGGTAGTGCTAAGAGGCAAGTACATAGCACTAAGTGCCTACATTAAAAAATGGAGCTATCTCATATTAATAACTCAACAGTACCTTTGAAAGCTCTAAAAGAAAAGGAAGAAATCACACTCAAGAGGAGTAGACAGCAAGAAATTATTACACAAGGCTGAAACCAATAAAATAGAAACAAACAAACAATATAAAGAATCAATGAAAAAGAATCAGTTTTTGAGAAACCCCTGACCAAATTTATTAGAAGACAGAGAAAGAATGTCCAAATTACAAAATCAGAAGAGAAAAGGAGACGATAGCAATAGAGAAAATGCAAACAATAATAAGGTCATAATTTAAAATCTGTACTCCACCAAACTGGAATACCTAAAAGAAAGATGGCAGTAGGTATCCCTTACCAATCTTAAGTCAAGATCAAATAATCAGGTTAAAAGGCTAATAACCTTTAATGAAGTTGAAACAGTCATTAAAACTCTCCCAACCAAAAAAGCCCAGGACCAGAAGGTTAAGTGCAGGATTCTACTGGAATTTCAAAAAGGAGTTAATTCCAATACTCCTCAGATTGTTCCATGGGTAGAAGCAGAAGGAATATTGCCCCATTATTTTATGAGGCTACAGTTACACTGATACCCAAACCACATTAAGACCCTTAAAAAAAAGGGATTATAGACCCATTCCCCTTATGAACACAGATATCAAAATTCTCAATAATATACTTGCAAGCCAAATTCTATTACCAAGAACGCTTAGTCCTAGANTAGTCCACCATATAGACAAACTTGAAGACAAAATCTACATGATTATCTCATTAGATTCAGAAAAGCCCTTCATCAATAAACCAACACTCCTTCAGGAGAAAAGTCCTGGAGAGATTAGGGACACAAGGGACATACCCAAAGGTAGTTTATAACAAATCCATAACCAATGTCAATATAAAAGAAGAGAAACTCAAAGCAATTCCACTGGAATCAGGAATAAGACGAGCTTGTCTACTATCTCCATATCTGTTCAATATAGTATTTGAAGTTCTAACTAGAAATCAAGGGGTACAAACTGAAAAGAAAGAAGTAAAAGTGTCTTTCTTTGCCAATGTCAAGACAGTATGCATAAGTGACCCTACAAATCCCACCAGGGAAGCCTGGCAGTGGTGGCACACGCCTTTAACCCCAGCACAGGGATTAAAGGGGTTAAAGGCACAGGCAGGCAGATCTTTGTGAGTTCAAGGCCAGCCTGGTCTACAGGAGCTAGATGCAGGACAGACTCCAAAGCCACAGAGAAACCCTGTCTCGAACCCCCCTGCCCCCCAAAATAGAAAAGAAAACCAAAAAAACTAATTCCACCATGGAACTCCTACAACTGATAAACACTTTCAGCATAGTGAGTGGATACAAGTTTAACTCACAAAATGACTAGTCCTTCTATATACAAATGACAAATGGGCTCAGCTGTAATGGAAACAATACCTTTCAAAATAGCCTCAGATCATATAAAACATCTTATGATGATTCTAATCAAGCAAGTGAAATACTTGTATAAAAATAAAACCTTCAAGTCATCGAAGAAAGAAATGGAAGAAGATATCAGAACATAGAAAGATCTGCCATGCTCAGGGATCAGTAAGATTAACATAGTAAAAATGACCATCCTACCAAAAGCAATCTACAGATTCAATGCAACCCCTATCAAAATTCCAATACAAATTTTCAAAGTTCTTTAAAGGACAATTTTCAGTTTCCATGGAAATATAAACATTCCAGGATAGTTAAAACAATTTTGGATAATAAAAGATCTGTGGGAAGTATCATCATACCTAATCTCAAATTGTGTTATATAGCTATAGTAATAAAGCAGCATAGTATTAATATAAAAACAAACAGGTTGATCAATGAAATCAAATCAAAGACCAGGCATAAATCCACACACCTACAGATACCCGTTTGTTTGTTTTTGTTTTTTGATAAGGCAAACAAAAATGCACACTAGGAAAAAAAGAACATCTTCAATGAAAGGTGCTGATCAAACTGAATGTCTGCATATGGAAAAATGAAAATAGATCCACATTTACCACCTTGAACAAAACTAAACTCCAAATGAATAAAAAAACTTCAACATAAAACCAGATACACCTGATGGAATTAGCACAAGAAAAAGTCTCTGAATATTCAAGAACACCATTAACACAAGAACTAAGATCAGCTATTAATATATGGGACTTCATGAAACCGAGAAGCTTCTGCATAGCAAAGGACACTGTCATTCATGCAAAGTGGCAAACTGCAGAATGGGAAAAGGTTTTTTACCAACTACACATATGATACAGGGCTATCGTTAAATATCCAAAATATTTAACAAACTCAAAATAAAGGAAACAATTCAATTAAAAATAGAGTACAGATCTAAAGAGAGAATTCTCGAAAGAGGAACTTGAAATGGCTGAGACGCACTTAAAGTAATGTTCGACATTCTTAATCATCAGGGAAATTAAAATCAAAACTACTTTAAAATTTCTTCCTACACCTAACAGAATGGCTGAGATCAGCAAAGCAAGCGACAGCTCATGCTGGCAAGTATGTGGAAAAAAGGAAACACTCCTCCGTTCCTGTTGGGAGAGCAAATTTTTACAGCCTCTGTGGAAATCTGTGTGGCAGGTCTTCAGGAAGATGGGAACAGATCAACCCCAAGATCCAGCTATATCACTCTTGGGCATATACCCAAAGGATGCTTCATCCTACCACAAAGACTCTTGCTTAACCATACTTGTTGCTGCTGTATTCATAATAGCCAGGAACTGGAAACAGCCTAGATACCCCTCAACAGAAGAATGGATGAAGCAAATGTGGTACTTTAACATAATGGACTATTACTCAGCTGTTAAAAAAAATCATGAAATTTGCAGGCAAATGGATGGAACTAGAAAAAAATCATCCTGGGTGAGGTATTCAAGACCTAGAAAGACACATATAATTGAATTCTGTCCCATGTAAATATTACCTGTTAAGTCAACGATAACCAAGCTATAATACATACAGCCACAATGGGAAGCACAGCTCAGAGGAAACATTGGAGAAACCAGAGTTTTCAATCATGCAAGCATATTTTCTTCAGAGGAGGGAAGTGAATGACATCTGGTCACCTGGAATGTCAGAGTGAACGTGGTCCAATTGCCCATTGCTATTCTATTAGGAGCTAGCCTCCACCTGACTCCCCCAGTATCCTGAGCATTGTCTGGACCCTAATCCTGAGCTTTCTGTCTCAGTGAATAGAACCCATCCCTATGAAAAAGTGCTTATGTATTTTGCATCCTCCACCAATAGAATATGTCCTTATGTTTATCACTGATCCTTCCTCTAGGCTGGAGCCTGGAACTTTGATTATTAGCCAGTAGTACTCATTATCTGTAAATGTTTTAAGTGCCCTAAAGCTTGCTGGGTATCAGATACCAAAGTGGTTAGCAATAAGGTAAGGGGCTATAGATGTATCTGGTTAGGAAAGGAAAATGCAATAGTTATGGACAGTGCAAGAAGGGTCGAAATGGGAGGATCAGGGTGGGGGGGGAAGGAAAGAGGAAGACAAGGGATGGAATATGGGAAGAAACAGCTAAAATTAAGGGTCTTTTAAGGGTTAGTATAGAAATCAAATATAGTAGAAGTTTCTTATAATATATGCATTTATGAAGGCAACCTAAATATGAAGGCAAATAATGGGGAAGACAGAGTCCCATCTGACCACCCCATGTCACCAGTACTGGGATAGGGTTACATCTAATTGAGGTTTTACCCAAAGCAATTCCATGGGAATCTGAAAACAACCCAGGCTGTTGCCAAGACAATAGTTGCTCTCCACAAACTGACAGCCAGACCCCATCACTGAAGATAAGACCTACAAAACTCACTGAACATTAAGTAGTCGAGCTGGTTCCTACATAGAGTCCTTGCCTCTAGTTCTAGTATCTTTGATACATAAAGGTACTCTTCAGGCTACCAAAAGAAAAACATACACACCAAGCTAACTACAGACCCTTTGATTTACAATGGTGTCCTGGCTGCAAGATGTTAGGGCAATGGTGGCACGAAGCTTATGGGAGTAACCAACCAATATCTGATTAGACTTAAGGCCCACTCCATGAGATAGAACCCATATCTAACCCTGCTCGGGTGACCAAGAACCAGAGACTAGATAATTAATGACCGTGGGTAAAACCAAATACCAGTGCGCTAAAAACAAACAACAAAAAACAAATAACAACAATGAAAACACACCTCAACACTAAAATGACTACTAATCATATTCTGCTACACTCATACATCAATCCCTGTTCAGCCATCATCAGAGAAGCCTCTTCCTGCAGCAGAAAGGAACAAGTATAGAGATTCATAGCCAAATATTATGCAGAGAGTGATGAGAGTCTTTGGAACATGCAGTCCTAAATGGGATGTCTTTATCAAATCCCTCCCCTCAGGGTTTATGGAACCCAAGGAAGAGGAGACAGAATGAGTGTAAGAGCCAGGGGGCTGGGCTGGAGAGATGGCTCAGAGGTTAAGAGCACTGGCTACTCTTCCAGAGCTCTTGAGTTCAATTCCCAGTAACCACATGGTGGCTCACAACCATTTGTAATAGGATCTGATGTCCTCTTCTGGCATGCAGGTGTGCATGTAGAACACTCATCTGCATAAAATTTAATATTGAAACAAAAAGAATCAGAGAGAGCATGGGGACATCAAGAAAGCAGACTCTCTAAGTCAACATGATCAGAACTCATATGAACTCACATAGATGGAGACAGTGGCATACACAGATCTGTCCTGGGTCTTCTTTGTATAAATTATGACTTCCAGTTTAGTGTTTTTATGGGATTCTTTTTTGTTTGTTTGTCTTTGTATGTTTTTTTTTTGTAGAAGGAGGAGCTGCTTGTTCGTCCCAGCCTCCCAGAATCAAAATAATCACACAGAAATTGTATTAATTAAAACACTGCTTGACCCATTAGCTCTAGCTTCTTATTGGCTAACTCTTATATTATTTTAACCCATTTCTAGTAATCTGTATATTACCACGTGGCAATGGTTTACCAGCAAAGATTTGGCATGTTTGACTCTGGTGACTCAATGGCGTCTCTCTGATTCCTCCTTTCTTTCTCCCAGCATTCAGTCCAGTCCTCCCCGCCTACCTAAGTTCTGCCCTATCAACAGGCCAAGGCAATTTCTTTATTCATTAGTGGTAATCACAGCACACAGAGGGGCTCCCATACCATGTTTTGTTTTGTATAGCCCTTGCTGCCCTGGAACTTACTCTGTAGACCAGGCTGGCCTAAACTCAGAGATCTGCCCACCTCTGCCTCCCTCCTGTGTGCTGGGGTTAAAGGCCTGTACCACCACCACCACTCACCTTCTTATGGGATTCTTGAGTGCGAAAGAAGGGTCTCTAATTCTTGTGTCATATCTTAGACTCTTTTCCTTCTGTTGTGTTGTCTTGCCCCACTCCCATGTGTTAGTTCTTCTTTTATCTTATTATATTTTATAATTATCCTTTAGAAGTCTATTTGTTTTTCTACCAGGAGACAGAAAGGGAGTGGATCCATTGGAAGGGGAAGTGTGGAGGAAGTGGGAGGATAGAGGGAGGGGGAATTAATCAGATATATTGCAGGAGGGGAAAATCTATTTTCAATAAAAGAAATTATTGGAAGCTTGTTCTTTGCATTTATCATGATTTAATTTTCCTTTCCAAGGGTAGAGGTGGTTTTCTAGTCTGGGGGTTGATGAGGATAAATGCCACTTTGAGTTTGGGGTAATCCAGCTTAATGATGTCCACAGAAAGGCTTTCCTTCTATCCCACATACTGTGCTGTGTGGCCACCCTCTTTCACAAGACTCCTTTCCCTTGCCGAGAGGAACGGGACAGAAGCAAACATAATATACAAAATGATGGGTCTGCTGACCTCTGGATCAGTGGCAGAGGTGAGTCTGTATTTACTGGCTTTTCTTCTTAATGAAAGGATGGAGTCCAAACCGCCAGAAGTAAGATGCTATTATAAGCTCATGCCATCCTGGGCTTTTACTTTGGTTTTTAAATTCCACTGGGTTCTAAGCAGCTTTGGAAAACTTAAAAACCCTAAAGTAGCACATTTAAAAAATGATGTAATTTTTATAGGCCTCTTTCAATTCATTATCTACTAACTATCTGAGTGTTTAAGAATTATTTCAGATTTAAAACTCAACATAGAAACTTTATCTTATTAGAGTGTTTTTTAAAGCATCTTTGTACCTTTCTAGTGTACAACTCTTTAATGGTTTAATCTATTTCAATTTTCTAGCTGTTTTGTTGAAATTTCCTTCCTTGATTAGAAAATAATCATTTGTGTTCAAATGCTGTACATAGTCTGTGATTTTTCTATAATATTTACTTTTAACTTTTCAAAAAAAGCTTTTTGCTATAGTTGGGTATATTTTTTTGGTTTGCTTATTAAGATGTATCTCTACTTTTTCAGTTTATTCTTAGTTGTGTCTGTTGCTACTTGTTATTTTAAAAACACTCCTTTGAGGATAGGAGAGATGACCCAATAGTTAATAGCGCTGGCTGCTCCTCCAGAGGACCTGGGTTTGTCTCCTAGGACCCATGTGACAACTTAGATCTAACTGTTTGTGACTCCAGTTCATGGTGTCTGATACCTTGATTCTGGCCTCTTCAGGCACCAGACATGCAAACAGCATATACATTCATGCAGACAAAACACACACCCTCTCTCTCACACACAAAGAAATAAGACCTTGAAATAAAAAGCTCCTTTTAATTGGGCTAAGCAGTATCCTATCGTAAAGGGGTTGGGACTCTCTCCTTCCCTGACAGAGGACTTACTTGTGGCTTACAGTTGAAGAAAAGACATTTTGCTTGGTGTTGTAGCTAGTAGTGTGGTGTTTGTGTTCCCATAGAAATATCCTCACATGTGCTCTGGGAACCAACCCTAGAGAAACTCATTGAGTCATACGCATGCACAGAAGCCATGGATGTAGAAGAGGACTGAGTGGAATGGAATCAGCAGCAGTGGGAAGGGTAGAGGAATCTAAGGAAGGAGGTGACTGTTAGCAAGATACATGTGGAAGCAAACAAAAAGGACCCAGACACCCATTATTTTGTATAATTGCTATATGCCAATAAACATTTCAAAAATACTCTTTTACAATCTTTTTGGGCAATCACAGAGGATATTGCAAGGTTTATAATTTTTAAAAATTGCAAACATACAGAATAATAAATGACGTACATAAAAACATGCACAGTAATCCCAACATAAAAATGAGTTTGTGTCCTTTTAATTCCTCTCTATCTACCCATAGACTAGTCTAGCTCTTGGACCCCCTCAGAAGAGTTTCTTTGTGCAGTGAGTGGTTTGTTAATGCAGAAACAACTTAGGAGTGGTCCAAGTACATCAAACAAGTGTTAGGGTAGTACTCATCCATGGGTGGGACTCTATATCACCCCACTCCAGATCTGAAGAGCCAGAGGTTGGGAGCCCTAGAGCAAAACAGCCTCTTTTGAACATGACAGGACGTTTGAGCTCACAAGTTCGGGGCTGTTGTGGTTTTCTGTGCAAATCTTGCAGAAGACCAGGTTGGTCAACATTCCCACCCAGAGAAAGGAGATTGGAGCATCCACACTAATGGAGAAGCTCTTGACAGCTGGTGGCTTCTGTGGGGAGAGAAAGTCGATTCTTTGAGTGCTTGGGTAAGTGGACCTTGTTGTCATGGATGCCCCACAACCATGGTTGTATGGGCAGCACACACTGTGGGGATTAAACAAATTGGAGGACATGAAATGGGGGTGGGATGGAGAGGTGGGGTAGATCTGGTAGGAGTTATAGGGAGGAGTTGGGATGAACATTATAATACATTGAATGAAATTCTCAAATAAACAAAAATTATTAAATAATTATTAAAAATTTAAAAATTGAAACTTAAGTCTGATGGCCTGCGTTGTTTCTACAACTGTTTTCTTAGCGATTATACATATCTTCGGATACCCACCTGCCCTAAGTTATCAGCAGCAAAATATGACTTTCAAGTCCTTTCCTTCTTTGGAATGTCATGGTTCTCAAAACCAATTCTATCAATGAAACATGAGCTTGCTGGAGCTGAACGTGAGGGTGCGGCAGACGGATGTCCCACAGCTGATCATATACATGTAGTGTGAATGGCTGTGTAATCTATTGTCTTAAACACAGATCTTAAGGGATACCGCATTAAGTTTTGGATTTAGACAAAAATGCAGTCGGGCATGTTTATTGTATAATATACCTCCCAGATAAGTAAGAAATTGATTCATAATAAATCAAAATTGTTAATTAATATTTGGACAATTTACCCTAAATGAATGTTAGGACATTTTATATGGAAGAATAAATTGGGCCACGCAAGCTGTGGCTTCAGGGGAAGGATTTCAGTCAGTTGTATCAAGATGACCCTGACTCTAAACACACCGTCCAGTCGGGCAGGTTGCTGAGGGCCCTAGACTGACACGGTTATGCTTTGCTATGGTGTAATGATGCGAATAGAGCCTTGTTCCTATAGTGATTCCAGAGACAAGTAAGGTCGTACACCAAATTCTCATTATGTGTGACTGCGATAGGCGCTAAGTATACGCTAACCCTTTAAAAAGGGCACTTCTTGGAAGACTGTCACCTTGTGACAGATGTAAAAGAGAGCATTTTGGGGGCTGGAGACATGGCTCAGAGGTTAAGAGCACTGATTTCTCTTCCTGAGGTCCTGAGTTCAATTCTGAGCAACCACATGGTAGCTCACAACCATCTGCAATGAGATCTGGTGCCCTCTTCTGGCGAGTAGGCATACATGCAGACAGAACACTATACATAAAAAATAAAAATCTAAAAAAAAAAGAGAGAATTTTGTATGCTTGTCTCAGTGAAAACTGGTGTTCTCTTTTGGAAGACCCATGGTGCTAAATTTCAGGAGACACATTTGTTAAGCAACGCCTCCCTCGCCCCCCAAATCCCAGCTCTGGACACTTATGCGGAGGATTGTTATGAAAGCAGAGACCTACGTGTGCCGGCAGAGGTATCTGAAGCCGAATGGTGACCTGCAACAGGCCATTGCAGGTTTACCCTACAGACTCTGCAACTATGAATGATGACAATCAGGAAGACAGCGGTAAGATGAAAACACTCACAACAGCAGTGAGAAGAATCAGATAAAATGTGGTAGGAATGTGTGTCTGTGTGTGTGTGTGTG
>LOEQ01013051.1:10496-23146 GCA_001685075.1 Bramus lutescens
GTGCGGGAGCTGGGCCAGACGAAAAGCAGGCCCGTGCTCCCCCTGTTACTACACTACATGACTTCTCTCTGACTCTGCTCTTCTTTCTCCCAGCATTCACTTTAGTTTTCCCCGCCTACCTCTTTCTGCCCTGCTTTGCTATGAGCTCAAAGCTCATAGTAGTCCTTTATTAACCAATAGTATTCACAGCATACAGAGGAGAATCACACATCAAATAATAATAATAATAATAATAATAATGATAATGATATTAAAAGAAGACATGAAATCTTGAGAGAGACAGGTTGGGAAGTCACAGAGGGCAGCTGGAGAGAGGTAGTCAGAGTGGATATAATCAAAATACATTGCATACATGTATGACATTTTCAAAGAATAAGCTTTTTGTTTAATGTACAACTCAAATTTTAAAAGCTACAGCAGGAACTAATTGAAGCAAACAGTTTTCACCCACAGACCCAAGAAAGGTTTGGCAGCTTGACTTTGAAAAAAAGTCAAAGTAGCAAGACATTAAGGGCAGAGGAAAAGGTTACTATCGGTCAGAGTCTGTCTACCTGGACTAGTCATCAGGCTTCCTCATTGCTTATTCTCAGAATGGGAATATGACTGTTAGCAGCTTCAGTCTCATTTTATAAGGCCTCTGTCACCAGATAGACATGATCCTTGCTTTTGTTCCTGGGCTTTCTAGAGCTTCTTGAGTCAGTTTCTCCCATTCTGCAAGACAACAGCAAGCAGAGCAGGACCTTCCACAGGGCACTTGTTGACAAGGTTGGAATGCATCAGGGGGTGTGTAAACTGTACACAAATTATTTTACATTTATGAATTTAGAATTACGATTGGTGAAATAGTTGTACAGTGGAAAATTCACAATTTATAATTATGTCAATGGATACAAGTTTGCACATTTCAAAGGTATATTGAGGCTGTTGTTTGAAGAGAGTGTCTACACAAATGGTCAAAATGTTTGAAGTACTGCCTGGTTTGGGCTTCATGAGGGTTTTGGAGCTGTGTGAATTTGGTTTGAAGCTCGGAGCTGGTTACATCCAGTAGGCTTCCAGACTCAACCTAGTGTGGTAGAGCATTGGAGAAAATGAAGCTCTCTACAAATAAAACTGGGAAATGGGAAGAGATGTAGGAGAGGTGGTCCTTTTTTCTTTTATTCATTTTCATGCCATATAACAAACTGAATCTATTTCTATTCCAGATTAGGTCTGAGAGGACTGTGGGTTTTTGTTTGTGCTTCTCAACTCTGACTCCTTTAATTCCAGCAGGTTTTTAATTTATCCCCATATCATTTTTCAGATTCTTGCTTATCTTTTAAATTTTTATGTGTTTAAGTAATGTACGCATGTGTGTATGTATGTGCACCATGTGTGTGCCTCTTATTTGCGGGGATTGAAAGACAGCATCAAATCCCTTGGAGCTGGAGTTATAGATGATTGTGATCCACCACAAGTGTGCTAGGATCCAAATCTGGCATCTCTGGAAGAGCAACAAGTGCTCTTAACCAACAAGGCATCTCTCCAAACCCGTGTGTGTGTGTGTGTGTGTGTGTGTGTGTGTTCCTTTTCTATTGCAATGAACCAGTTTTATTTCACCCTAAAGTAGGTTCAAAATCAAACCCTAACATCACGTAAGTTAGCATATGCTATGCTTAGAGCAGTATTTCATAAGATGAGTTCACCAAGATATAAAACATTACACTGACAACTGAACTGTACGTTGGATGCATGAACATGCTTAGCCACAAAGTTAGGCTTTGAGAATTTATGTGCTCTGTGAAATGAAATGCTTTAAAGACTAATGTTCTGTTACTGTAGAGTTAGGTCTACCTCTTAAGTTGAAATTGCTCATTAAAACACATTTGATATTATTTATGACCATTTTATTGTAGTTTAATCTACATGCAATAAACTGCATATGAGCACAGTGAGAAGTTTGACTCATGTCATTTGTGAAGCTGTCTCTCATTTGACAAAGTTCCTCACATCCCTCTTCCTCTGGGCACTTTCTCCTCCAGGTGACAGCTTACTTGTCTCTGCTGCTGGTTGTCACCGTTTTCTGAAATTTTATATAAATGTCATCATCACGGTGTGTATTCTTTGTTGGGAGAATATAGTGTGTTTTCTTTGACTCTGCCTATTTACCCTTGATTTTCACAAGTCATGAGTTTATTCCTTCCAATTTCTGAGCCCCATTCCACTTTGTAGCTAGACCACAGCTTGTTTCCCCTGTTCCCCAAATTATGTGCTTTTGAAGCAACTCTGCTATTGTCCTACCGCAAGGAAAACTGCAGTAAACTCAGACAAGTCTTGCTTCGAAGTTCACTTTGCTTCCCTTGGGTAAGGACATAGGATTTCAATGACTGGGTTTTCAAGGGACTACTAAATTGTGTCCCAAGGAAGCTAGCTTATTCATATTGGTTAGTTTATTCATTATGTATCCCCTATCCCTAGCAGTAGTAACCATTTTAGTCAGTCAGTATGCGTGATACGTCCTTGTGGTTTTACTGTGTAGCTCCCTCTGTGTTACTGGTGTTAGGCATCTTTTTTTTTTTCTGTGTTTTTAAGAGATCTTTCCAGTAGTAATTGTAAATTACCCATCACACAGCTGGGGGTTTGAGGCAACAGAAAGATTTCCTCACTGGGAATCTTCTGGAGATGAGATGTCTGAAATGGTTTGGCTCATGTCAGTATGCCCTGGGCAGCACTCCTCCACAGGCTCCAGGTCAGAAGTCCTTGCTTGGTCCAGCATGAAGAGCTGCATTCCTTCCCTTGGCTTATGGCTGCATCCTACATCTTCGGTGCCAGAGGTGGGACATCCACTTTGGCTGGCTCTCCCTTCATCACAAGACTTTTCTACTATTTCAGGTCTCTCTCTGCCTGTCCCCTACACTGATCATGTGGTTTGCTGGTAAGGCACTAGTCTCGGTGGCGAGGAAGTCGCTACTCAGTAGTGCCACTTAATATGGAATGAAAATATCTCTTTTGGTTTGCATATTTGTTAGTTTAAATGATCATGGCATCTCAAGTGTGGATGTAAAACCGTAGGAAAAGAAAGAGGTGTTCATCAACAAGTAACAAAGCCAATGGTCCACGTCTTTTAAAAAAGATTTGTTTTTATTTTTAATTGTGTGTAGTAGTGTATATCTCTGTGGGTATGTGCTTATGAATATAGGTCTCCTTAGAGGCTAGAGGCCTGAGGTTTACCTGGAAATTGAGTCATAGGTGGTTGGAGCTGCCTATATGGATGCTAGGAACCGAATGAGGGTCCTCTAGAAGAGCAGTAAGTGGGTTTCTCTCAAGCCACCTCCATGTTGTTTTTGCTAGTTCCCTTTACCTGATTTCCATCAGCCCTTTGCTGGAGTATGTTTCAGCTACTCCCCTGTGAACAGACTGAAGAAAAACAGTCATAAAGCCAAGATTTCTCAGACATTCTGAACAAGACTGACTTTTATTCAATCATAAATTCAAATTTGTGAAGTATTTATGAAAACCAAGTTATGACTTTTCAGCCTTTAGCTTATTTTGGAGTTAAGGATTTGCTAACTTGGAAATTTCTTGTGTTGTTACTTTTACAAAGTTACAAGTAAGTATTTGAAATAGGTGGCCAGAAATGCACATCCACTACAGCTCAATGACCCATTATCAAGGAAGCCCTTTCATAATCTGATGCTGATTTGGTTTGCGTGCATACTTTGGAGCCCCTCAAGATACTGAGATCACACAATTTTGCTTGGCTAAAAATAATGGCGTGTTTGTTCCACCCAGCTTTGCTAGAGTTTCTTAACTGCTTTCAGGGCAAATAGCGTGAATCAGTGTGTTGTTAGGGTGGATAGTATGTGATGATTTAACCCTAGGAACTGGAGCCTGTGTTTTTTGGCTGGATTCCAAGTCACTGTGAGATACACATACGGCATACTTTGTCTTTCCTGAAATGATGAAAAGACAGAAATTTCAGTCTCTGTGCTACTTGCTCCAAAATAACAAACTGCCCTATCTGTTAATGCCCTCTCTGGAGCCTGTAAAGTGTGCCCATGCCTCCTTTCAAACTAAATTAGGAATGTGTCCTGTCCATAAATGTGTGGATCTGAGTGCTGTTATTGTCAATATTTTAGAAGTGGATTTTCAGAGAGAACTAACAACATTTGCACAAGAGAAAGAGGTCTAATTTTATGTAGATAATTCTTCCTGCCCCCATTTCGCCCCTCTGAGTGCCGAAAACTAAGAACACAGTCACTCATGTGTACTCAAAGTCATGGAGTATCTGAATGAAACCTCAGATCTAGCATGGAGCCTTCACTTTTCTTAGAAGCTGAAGACAGAGACTAGGTGTAGAAAATCTGAAGATTAGCGATGTTCCTGAAGCACTTTTGAAACAATCTTGGGGCTGCTTCTTCAACAAGTGGACGTAAACCAGAGAACTCTCTGTGTGGGGGACAATCTGGAGACTGGCATGCACAGGTCTTCATGGTCGGTCACTGTCATGTAAATAAGGGTTCCAAAGGTTTGCATTATTTAACTGGGTTTTTAATCTACAGAGCACTGAGCTGTAGCAGGCTTTTTTTTTTTTGGACTGCTGGACCCTGAATCACGACACAGAGACTTATTACTAATTATGAAAGCTCAGCCTTAGCTTATGCTTGTCCCACTAGCTTTTATAACTCAAATTAACCTGTTTCTCTTTGTCTATGTTTTGCTTGGGGGCTTTTTAACCTTTCATTCTGTATGTCCTATTCTGTGTCTGGCATCTGCCTGGCTGGTCACTGGGGTTTCCCCTTTTTTTTCCTCCCCTGCTCTTCCCCACCTCTTGAGTCTAGATTTCTCCTATGTATTCTCTCTGTCTGCCAGCCCCATCTATCTCTCTCCTGCCTAATTATTGGTTGTTCAGCTTTTTATTAGACCAATCAGGTGCCTTAGGCAAGGTGAAACAGCAACACATCTTTACAAAGTTAAACCAATGTACCATAAGCAGATGGAATATCCCTTTACCTAGTAACACAAATGCCACATAAACACATGTATTGTTTACATAGTTAAAGTAGTATTCCACAACACTGAGCAGTCTGGCTAATAAAATATTTCCATAATAGTCACTAAGTTTTCAGTAGAGAGAAAGTGAGAGAATAAGAGCCATAATTTATAAAACTTAGAAAACAAAAACAAATCTATTAATAATTTTAGTAAAAGAAGAGATAAGCATTTCTTTTTGAGTCTTCATACACTCTCAATAGCAATTCTAATAGTTGAGAATTTGAAGGCTCTGATATCAGGCTGCAGACAGAGTTTAGAGAGTAAGAGCACTTGCTGTTCAGAGGACGTGTTTGGTTCTCAGCACCCAATCCAGGTGGCTCACTGCAGCCTGTGGCTCCAGTTCCAGGGGATCAGATGCCCTCTTCTTGCCTCCATGGGCACAGCACTTATGTGCATATACAACACAAAGATAACACAGAAAAATCCCCATTAAAAAAACAAAATGAGGAGTTGGGGATTTAGCTCATTGGTAGAGTGCTTGTCTCTCAAGCACAAGGCCCTGAGTTGGGTCCTCAGCTTCCGGAAAAAAAAAAAAAGAACAACATAAAACAAAATGAAGCAATAAAAATTGAAAGCTCCCTAAATCCGAAGATTACTTTTTCAGTCAGCAGTACTCACATATGCTTCTGTCTAGATTTATGTCCCGAGAGAAAGAAGCCTTGAGCACAACACAGGTGTCACCTCTTTTGTATCATCTTAAAAAGTGATCTAGAGAATTTAATTTTTAAGTGGATCTGACTATAATAAGTCACCAATAATATTTATGCATTCACAGCTATGCTTACATACAGGCAATTCATTCACTTTTTTGTTTTAAGGTTCCCTCTAAAAATACAGAGTGAAATCTATGAAGCAAATTTGTATGCACCTTACAGGAGCCAGTTATGGGCTGAGGAGAGATGGCTCGGTGGGTAAAAGCATGTACCATGCAGTCGTGGAGACTGCAAGGCTGCTGGGGGCAGATACAGGACTGCTGGTCACCAGCCCATCTCCATGTGGGGGAGACCCTTTCTTAAGGGAATAAGGTGAAGAGTGATAGACCAGGATCCCTAACCTCCGCTGTGACCTTCTTCTCATCTAGCTTCTAGGCATGCGTGGGTGCACTCGTCTGAACATATGTGCATATATATCACACACCATACCCCCCACAATACACACATACCACAATACACACATATATGCACATATGCAAACACACCACACCACACCACACACACACACACATGCAAGCACACACCATATCCAATACATACATGCTTGCACACAAGCACACACACCACATCACACACACAGTACACTACCAAACACACACATATATACACACACCACAACACACACACTCATACACAGCACACACATACACACACACCCAAACACACCATAGCACACACACATACACACATATACACATACCACACATATACACATATATATGCACATATGCAAGCACACACCACACCACATACACATGCACACATACCACATCTCACACACACATTACACTATACAACACACACACTCATACACACCACGCACAGACACACACATGCAAACACACCACACACACATACACATACACATACACAAAATGTTCAACTTGAGCAGAGTTGCGTAGGTAAAAGAAGGAGCTAACATTAACCAAGCGAGTTTGTTAGCTTTTGCAGGAGTGCTCAGCGTAGCCTTGCAGCTCCGTGCAATGGGAAGAGAGAGTCAAAATGGAGTCTCAGTACTGGGTAATGGAGGATCTGAAGTTCCCAGTCTGGATACATGAGACCTTATCACAAACAGACATCAAGGTAGGTCCCTTGCTCTGAAAGACGAACTGTTTTTCAAAATCAAACATGAAAAAGTGCAGTAGCTGGAGAGGAGGGCAGTTGAGGAAGTACTGATTCCTGAGGGGAGCAACTTGAGGTGTTTATGGGGTTGGAGAAGCCTCAGGGGGAGCAAACTGTGACAAATACAAAGAGAACAGACAATCGAAGGGGTAGTCCAGGCAGGTGTCGGTGCTGCCATGGAGTCTACTAGGCCCTCCTGTCTGCTCAGGTGGTATCTCGTCTGAATGTGTTTGAATTCACTTTTTATAGGCTTTACTTGAAACTTTGAGTTTTGCTTCATCAGCATGTCTAATTACATTTTCTTTGAAGCTCGGTAATTCCTTCTCTCTTCCTGGGTCATATGATGCCTTACAAATGCCTCCTCTCTCTTCCAAAAGAAAAACCAGGCCAAATCTAATTTAAATAGACTTCTAAATTCAAACTAGCAGAAATCCCTATGACAAAAAAATACTGCAAGAATTATTGAAAGCACCTCAAAAGAGTTGTTTTGCAGAGTTCTATTTTTTTTTTTTTTTGCTCAGAATTTTGTACACCCCAGTGCACACAAACAATGAGGAAGAGCATGACATAAAACATGTGAGAGCAGTGGCAGGGATCCAGTGAGAAAGATGTGCCCCCCACACTTGACAGGAGGAGGGCAGGGAACAGCTTTGGGAGAGCTGAGGAAGGAGCTGTGTGAGAGAAGGTTCCTGTGCTCTCTGAAACCCAGGAGTGCCTCTGGCCAGAATTCAGTCCTCAGACTTTGTCCTTAGAGCAGCAGAGCAAAGTGGCTGCAGCTGCTGGGAGTAAAAGCTAGAGTCTGCTTTTGCTCTGGGGAACAACCTAAGTTAAAGACTACTTTGCCTGGGCCAGAGGCTTTGTCAAGGGTTTTTTAAATGTAAATAGATAAGGCAAGTCCCGGCTGAAGGGGCTGGCGCTTGGCTTAAGGATCCAGTGGATCACAAGATGGACGGGGGTTACAAGAGCATGGCAGGCAGTGGAGACAGATAGGAAGAAGGAATTATTTAACTCTGAATTCATCAGTAAGAACTAGCACCTGTTCCCAAGTGGCATGCGCAGACCAGGCTTACCAGCATGCGGAGGCTGAGGCTGGAGGATTGCAAGAGTTTAAGGAAAGGAAAAAGTATTAAGGGTCAGAGTGTCCCAAAGACACTCAGGACAACTGGCTAACTGTAGTGCCCATTAGCAAACCAAAGCACATGCTGGCCACAGGCTCTCTCAGCATTACACGTGACTGTCACAGAGTCCCTGAGGCCAGCATCCTCACTCTTCTCACCTGACCCCCTTTCCTAAACCTCTCCAGCCTCAGCTCTGATTCCTATAAAAGCCTGTCATTTTGGCCATGCTCTCTCTTGGTCTTCCGCCCCTCTCTGTTTTCCCTCTCTCTCTTCTCCCACCTCCCCCACCCCCATTCTCTCATGACTTGGTCCATCAGTGGCTGTTAAAGATCTCCCAGCTGTCTCCTGCTGGCCTTGGGTCACAGACTCTGCTGACAGCCTTCGGGGCCCAGGTCCCATGATGGACGTGTTTAGAGTCTGTGGAAACTTCAGTCGTATTTTGCATTAGTCTGCTTTTTCTAAGTAGATGAATGCGGAACCACGAAATGTTCACATAAATGTTCACTGCTGGATCTCAGTTGTGTCTTAAGTTTTGAATCTTCATGTAACATTGTCCTTAATCTCACCGTAAGTGTGCTGAGCCTTTAGAGCAGAGAGACATAAGCCTTGTGACTTAACAACTAGGAAGGAGCAGGTGGCTTGGCAGGTCGGAGGCTGTGTTTCCGTACTACCTAACGGCTACCCTATGCCAGCAGCCTTTTCTGTACTTCAGCTGACGTAGCACGAATGTCATCTCATTAATGTATCATTTCATCTATTTCTAGTCTCAAAAAGCATATGTGTACATGAATGGGGAGGCCAGAGGCAACCTGAGATGTCATCCTTAGGAAGTCCCTACACCACTCACTGAACTCACCAATTAGACTAGATTGACTAGCCAGCGAGGCCCAAGCATCCTTCTGCCTCCATCTTTCCCAGTGCTATTACCACCAGGCCGCACATTCTTACATGGATTCTGGGAATAAGTCTTAGGTCCTCCTGCTTGCGAGGCAAGCACTTTATTAATTGAGGTGGCTCCCTAGCCCCCAGTCCTTGAGGTATCTTTAGTGGATTTGAAATGAAATGCGGTGTCACATACTGTGTTAGGAACAAGTGGCAGATTCAGCTGTATTGTATTGATTCTGCAGCATTTCACTTATGGACCAAGACCATGCTGTGAGGTTTTAGGTCACATTGTGATAACTCAGCCCATAGAAGCCTAACTTCTTGTATGGGTGAACATGGATATAAAAGAATACAGTAAAGGGTCACATTGCTGTATGTCCAAAGTTTAGAAATGTGATTCATGGGTGTTAAATTAGAATCTTGTTCTTCAGATTTACTTGAATAGGATGAAATAACACAAAATAAGATTAAGCTAATACCTGTCACATTTATGTATATATTTATTTATTATTTTATTCATCATGTTTTTTTTCTATTTTACATACCAACCACAGTTTCTTTTCCCTCCTCTCGTCCCATTCCCTGCCCTCCCACCTCCCTTCTATTTCCCCTATCCATTCCTCTTCTGTCTCCATTCAGATGGGGTAAGGCCTTTCATGGGCATCAGCAAAGGATGGCATATCAAGTTGAGGCAGTACCAAGCTCCTCCGCCCTACATCAAGGCTGAACAAGACATCCCACCGCAGAGACTAGGTTCCAAAGAGCCAGCTCATGCATCAGGGATAGGTTAAGGGACCCACAAAAGACTGAGCTGCACATCTGTCACCCAGATGGAAAGGGCTGTGGTTAGTCCCTTGCTTGCTCCTTAGTTGACCATCTAGGGTCCGGCAAATGGGTGGAAGTAGAAAAAAATCGTACTGAGTTGAGATGACCCAAACTCAGAAGGAAAAACGTGGTATGTGCTCACTCATAAGTGGATATTAGGTGTAAAGCAAATAATAACCAGGCTACAACCCTGAGCCCCAACGAAGGTAGGTAACATGGAAGACCCTACGAGGGACGCATGGATCTTCCTGGGAAGAGGAAATAGATGAGATGTCCTGGGTAAACTTAGGAAAGTGGGGGGAGAGTAGAGGGGAGGGGATGGGAGATAAAAACATGAAGGATCAGGATAGTCAAGTTGGGGGTGCAATGGAGGGGGAGAGCAATGAAAGAGATATCTTAATAGAGTGAGCCTTTATGGGGTTTGGGAGAAACCTGGTGCCAGGGAAACTCCAGGAACCCACAAGGATGACCCCAGCTGAGACTCTTAGCAGTAGTGGGGAGGGTATGCATGTATTTATATTCATGTGGTAAATTGTTGTAATTTTTTGTCACATTGGAATCCATGTTGGGTATAAACTGGACTTTCTCAGACAAGAAGCTGAGGTCATCGTCCTGGCTGATACAGTTTCTGTTTCCATACTTCCTTCCAGTCCTGTGTCATTCATCCGGGTACAGCTTTCCCCCAGAGACTCCCTCGCATGCCATACTGCACACATGACTGGCCCTGCTGCCCCTCATGTTACACACAAACTGGGCAGGCCTCTCAACTACTACACAATTTCCAACACCTCGTATCTGCTGGCTTTAAATTTACTAACTGAAATGCCCCGCAGAAAACTGCTTAGAAAATTCCCTGGCTTGGATAAAGTATTGGCCCATGGGTCTGTCCTTCTCCCTGTCTGCATTCTGTCAGGAGTATTGTGAAGCCTCGGAGACCTGTAAGTGATAAAAAAAATTTATTTCCACCAATCACCAAAGGATGACTGACATCTTGGAGATTCTACAACAAAGCCATTATGCTTTTTAATTTACTTGTTTGTTTTTATGAAGTGGTGTATTTCTGTATGTCCCAGCCCAGCCTTGAATTTGCCTCAGCCTGCAAGTGCTAGGATTGTAAGCACGTGTTTGACTTAGCAATCATATTTAAAAAGGGCATACAGGACCCCATGTAGCCCAGGCTGACCTCAGACTCCTGTGTAGCCAAGGATGGCGGTAAATTACTGAATGCCTTTAACAACTGAGCCACAGCCACTGGGCTGGCTTTAACTTTTAAATGTTGTCTGAGAAGAGTTCTCTGTGTCTCCCAGCATCTGCAAGGAGCTGTAAACTATAAGTGGACATGAAGTATCTCCCCTGTTTCTCTGTACTGCCATTTACTGCCATTCTTGGCCCTCTGCCTTGCTTGCTTTATCATCTCTATTGCCACATTATTCTGGCTTCCCCATGGTGTCCTGCCATGAAGGCGTTTTCCTGTCTGAATTTTCTGTCACCATCTTCAGATTTGGTCATGCAGAAATTCGATGAAGATACCAAACCAGGTATGTGGTGAAAGTTGCTTTGTCTGGAGACCACTTTTCATTAAATGTGTGCTTCTGAGGTAGGTATTTAAGTATATATGTATATTTGTATATGTACTTAAAAGAAGAGAAGGCGAGTCTTGGCTATATAGTAAGTTTGAGGCCAGCCTGTGCTTAAGATTCTTATCATAAAAAACAAAAACCACTCATGAAACACCACAAACACATACACTAAACAGAACCACAAAAAGGCATTCTGCCATCAGAAGACACATTACCACCAAAACAAGTGTTGACAATGATATCTACTTTATGCCCATTCTGTGTCAGGTGTGAGGCCATTTAAATATGATTATTTTAATTTTATAGTGAACTTTGTAAATTAGTTGGAGAGCAGACAAGAAGGGTCACTTGACAAAAGTGCCTTCTGGGTAAGCCTGAGTTCAGTCCCGGAACCCAGGGTGGAAGGAGAGAACTAAATCCTGAAAGTTATCCTGTGACATCCACACATGAAATGAAGTGCATTCTTTCCCTCTGTTTCCCTCTCCTTCTTGTATGCAAATAATGATAATTATAAAAATATATTTAAATTTAAAAGCCAGGATTTCAAAAAGAAAGAAAGAGTACCTATTGAGTTTAACAGATTTTGTTGAATTTAGTCATAGAACCCCAAACTGTAGGCAATAATCACTGTGGCAGCTTTAGGAAGGCCAATTATATTATGGGAGATTTGCTTTTTGTTTTGTAATACTAGCATCTTCTATATTATCTATTTTGGCTGGTTATTTTGAGAAAAAATGCAAGGCAAATAAAAATCAATACACCAGCACCCAACAGTTCCAAGATAGAGACATAACTCCAATAAATGGCTTAGCAGAGAAAGGATTTGGGCTGCTCACAGTTTGAAGGACTACAGTCTGCCATGGTGGCAAGGCATGGCAGCAGGTGGCTCCACGCTTTCAGTTGTGTTTGAGGGTTGGTCACCAGCTTGATATCATTCAGAAATAGAGATTTTAAGAGGTGGGAACTATTAGGAGGTTTCATGTCTTTAGGAATAGACCCTCAAAGGAGAATGTGGAATCCTGGCCTCTTCCTCTGTCTCTGTCTTGTGTCTCCATGCAACATCTGGCTAGAATTATGAAGGAGAAGAGAGAGAGAGAGATTCCTCTCAAACAGGAGAGGAGGCTGTGTGTGAAAATGAGCTCTTGTGCAAATCTCCTAAGGTGTCAGTAAAGAATGCTGACCCTGAGAGTGGATATGGTACATGCATGGTCTAGAGGGAACTTGTGTGTTTCTCAAGAACGCATTGTTCTAGGATACTTGGCCTTCAGGTTGATGTTATTGGGAGGTGGTGGAGCTTCATGTGGGGCTAACTGAGATATCCTTGAGTATTTGGGGATACGGGGAGAGGCGGGGTTATGGTGAGGGCTGCCGAAGGA
>LOEQ01013052.1:2542-23144 GCA_001685075.1 Bramus lutescens
AAGGCAGTTTCTTTATTAACCAATGAAAGTAACACATAGACAGATGACCCTCCTACATCAGTCCGTTGATTAGATCAGAGAGTCCTTATGATGCAATGGTCTCTGGAAGGCCACTGCAGGCACCCCAAAAGGGTGCCCTGCTAGTCCTCTAGGTGCTTCTGATTTCAAAGAAGTAGATGACTAAGATTAAACAGCGCATGTGCAGGTGTAGATTCAATTGCCTTCTAGAAGACCAAGGACCCTACAATACCTAACATTTCGTGAGTGGCAACATTGTAACAAAATCTGACTAGCATTTTTTATGTACTGTACAATCAATTTTCCTTCATATCCTGTCATAAAGACCACTAACTTCCTCTCCAGCTTATCTGCTAGGGAAAGCAGTTTGCCAAGTTCGTATCTTGTTTTAAAAAAGTTGAGGCTGAATGGAGGTATGGAATGGGACTCTCCAGCACTCTGCCTCAGACCTCTGTCTAGGGCGTCTCTGACGTGTTTGCAGTTGAACTTCTTCAGCTTCTTTATTTCTTGAAAGGCCACACCTAAAGCTGCACCTTTAAGCTGTCACTCTAACTGTGTCACTTGGAGCAGGCAGCTCTTGATTGACACCTGATATCTAGATTTGAGTTTCCAAGATGGATAGTTTGAATGATATTTTGGATTTGGTAGGTATCCGTGATTTGTGTGTGTGGCACACAGTCAGCTCTTTCAAAAACAATAGCTGGAAGAGCCTTCTGTTATTTGTGGGGGACCCACATCACACAGCCCTTCTGTATTTGTGGGGCACCCACATCACATAGCCCTTCTGTTATTTGTGGGGGACCCACATCACATAGCCCTTCTGTTATTTGTGGGAGACTCACATCACAGAGCCCTTCTGTTATTTGTGGGGGACCCACATCACATAGCTCTTCTGTTATTTGTGGGGCACCCACATCACATAACCCTTCTGCTATTTGTGAGGGACCCACATCACATAACCCTTCTGTTATTTGTGGGGGACCCACATCACATAACCCTTTTGTTATTTGTGGGGGACCCACATAACATAACCCTTCTGTTATTTGTGGGGGGCTCACATCACATAGCCCTTCTGATATTTGTGGGGGACCCACATTACATAATCCTTACACTGACTCATTACATTAAGCTATTTCCAGTGAACTGTTCCTCAATTAAGTGTGCTGGTCTCAACTCCTCGCTGCTGGCCCCTGCACTAGGATGCGCTTGCTTAGCCAGAGGTACCATTTACAATGCACTGTAGCTGTCACTCAAATAGGAAATTCATATGAATGATATGCTCTAGATTTTTGCAACACAGCAGGCCTGCATCATATTCCCCTCCTTATCTAATCTTGCACAGTCACATAACAAACCTAGTTTGCCAGTTAAGCCTGAGCTCCATGTACTTTCTGGTGTCAAATCCCCAATCTCTCAGTCTTCTTATATGGATGAATCAGTTGTTTTCTGAAAACAAGGCTGGTAGTTTATAATCCAGTGTTTTCGGCTTTTGTAGATTTAAGGTAGCTATCTTTTGAATTACCCCCTACTTAATTGAACCCTTAGATTGTCTTAGGAAAGTAACATTTTCAATGTAAATGACCATAAAAGAGTGTTTTCATGACTCACTTGCTTATTGGAAATTCAGTACCCCAAAGCCTTCATCAGTTGCCCAATTTAATCAGCATCTGTCTGCATGCTCTATGCAGATTTTGAAAATCAAGCCCTATATAAGGATTGGTAATTTGTCTACCCAATATAACGCAAGTCAGTCAACTCCTTTGTCCTTCCTTTGAAACCATTACCTCTCATTTCTGATTTGCATGTCTCATTTGCTATTTATGAGTCTATGGACATTACTTTGCTTTCATCTATTTCAGCCATCAAGGACAGAAATGGGGCAATTCTATATCATTGGCTGTCTAGCAAAATCTGTTGAACAATAAATATTTATTATTGGCTTTGTCTCTTTTGTTCACTCCTCTGTCTCAAGAAACCCAAGGAAAATCCATGACATGGGTAATTGCTGAGCGGATAAATTGGTGGCTGTTCGTATTAAAACTTGACTAAAGAAATTCAAATAAACAAATAAGGAAGTAATGTGAATGACCAGGGGAAGAGTTGATACTTTTGTGTTATGTTTGAATTAGAATCCCCGAGCTACACTGAATTTGATGAATTATTTAGCAATCACAGCATTAATAATTCATATTTGGTCCAAGATGAGCACTCAGTGCCCTTTGTGCATATCTTACATCATGGAAACCATTTGGGTAAAGGCTCCTATGTCACAAAGGAAGGGAATATGCGAACTTTGTGTAATTACCCCCACTCCACCCATCCACATGCAGGAGATTTTAGGAAGCGCGGGCACGAAGCAGCTAAACGAAGCCAGCTGTCAGGAGTGGCATTTTTAAGATACATGGTAGCTTCAACTCCATATATGATCTTTTGCATCATTTGTGAGACCCCTGATTTAAAACCAGAAGAAAAAGTTACTGGGCCCCTGGGCATGGTGCGTGGTGGCACATACCTGGATCCCAGAACTGGGGAAGGTAAGAAGAACATGTCTCAGCTTGAAGGCCAGTATGAGCTGCATACTGAAACCCTGTCTCTGAAGCCAAACAATGACAACAAGAAGGCTACAGGCTGAGCTTCATGCGGAATTTGTTATTGCAGTACTTCCTTGCTCAATTTAAGCACATGTGGTTTGAATGCAAAATGTCCCCTGTTAGTGTCATGTGTCTGGCCCCTTGGTCCCCATTGACTAGTGCTATTTTGAAAGACTGTGGAACATTTAGGAAGAAGTTGGTCACTAAAGGTAAGCCTTAAAGTCTTATGGATCTACCCCACTTCCTGTTTGCTCTCTGATTCCAGACTGCAGGTACACGTGATCAACACCTCATCCTCCTGTAGGGCTAGCAATAACCATGAAGAAGGCAGTCTGGGCTTCTGGAAGATCGTAACATGCAAGTGGAGACAGTCCTATGGGATTTTTTTTTCTACATTGGAGTTGCTGCCTGCTGAGGCTATTGTCTGAGCAAAGTCTGCTGAGAAGAGATATGAAGTTTGGTGGTAGCAAAACATTGTCTGGAAGGACTCTGAGTCCTGTCAGAGTTAAATAGTGCTTGGAAAAGACATGGGTCTGTGTAAGTCTTGATCAACAAATAAGGCACACATGACTTCTCATCCCAGAGCTTAAGAAGGATCTTATCAACATCAGGTTCCCTTAGACTCAAAGCCCAAACACATATCCAGATTCGAATTCAATGCAATTCTTATTTTAACCAGTGTCCTCAACTTAGTCAGTAAAGGATATATTAGCTACATGCAGTAGGTAGCATCTAGAGGCCATATATACACACGCATTACTTCGGTGCCTCATTCTCTTGCCTGGAGGTGTGAGCTGCCACTCTGACTTGGCCATGGTCAGTTGGAACTCTTTCTCTGGACCTCTAAGTCTTAGCTTCCCCAAATTAGGACTTTAAATCCCTCATTCCTCAAGTCACCATTCAGTATCCTGAGACTTGATTCTAACTTACAAAAACGCTTTCATAACTATCTCATTCTGTGGTCTTTGAAATCAGTCCTCCTGCTGCCCAGTTCTTTCCCCTCACTGTGCCACCTTCTGGCACCAATTTCCTTGCTATAAATTAGACATAGCTTCTTCTATCAATATTACAATATTTTGATTAGCCCAGGTTTACTCTGTAGGATACTATTTTTTAAAATTAATTTTTATTTTATGTGCATTGGTGTTTTGCCTGCAGGCATATCTGTGTGATGGTGTTGGTTCCCCTGCAACTCGAGTTACAGACAGTTGTGAATTGTCATGTGGTTGCTGGGAACTGAACTCGGGGGCTTCTGTAAGAACAGCCAGTGCTCTTAATCACTGAGCCATCTCTTCAGCCCTGTAGGATGTTTCTATCTCAAGTACACTCATGGGCTGGAGCCACAGAAGAGGCCCTGAACATGCAGAAGTATACAAACTTGGTCTCTGTGGTGGAAACTGGTTCTCTGTCCCCTAAGATGGGTATAAGCCAGTGGCATAAGACCAAAGTCTCTGGAAACATGTGGGCTTTGTTCTAGCTTATGTTAAACTATATGCCTCTCAGGAAAAGCAAGGATTTTATTTTTTTGCTCCTGTCACTAAAAAGGAAATAAAAAAAAGCCTGGGTCTAGACAATAACAAATAAATGGCAGACGTGGGATGGCTAACCTTTTGAATCTGACATTCCATATCCAGTGTGAATTCTTAAACAGACCAATGACCCCGACAAACACCACGGCAAAGCAATCAGTGCCAAGCTAGAAAGAGAGACTGGAAGTCACTGCGTAGCATCCTGTAACTAGGAAGCAAGCAGCTGTGATTTGCCATTGGATTTCTTTGGGTAAATGAGCACTTATGCCCAGGTGGCATTGCTGGCTGGAGAGTTCACCTGGTTCTTTGCCAACCACAGCCTGTATTGCTGTCCTTTGATTAGCATAATGGAAAGAGTGTGACCTTTGAGTCAGACACCCTGAAGTCTGTGATCATTTATCAGATGGGAACTGATAATAATAATAGGATTTCTTGGCTCACAGGTATAGTCAAAGTCTTTGTAGTAAAACCCATGTGAAAGTCAAAGCCCAGCAAACTCACGGTGAGAGAAATTTATCTTTACTCAAGGCCTGCTCTACAGACAGCTTTGACAGTGGGAGACCTTGGGAATATATGACTAGAGCTTGGTGTTACATTAGCAGAAAGCACAGAGAAGATCACAAAGAATCACAATGGCTTGATGTTAATTTCAGAGCGTATCAAGGAAAGGAGTCTGTTTTGCTCTTAACCGTGGTACTGAGGACAAGGACGAGGGCCTTGCACATGCCAGGCAGGTACTTTAGCACTGAGGTACCCCTGGCTTAGTTTTAAATTTAATTTTTTGTTTCTTTGCTTTTTGAGACAGGGTTTCTCTGTAACTTTGGAGCCTGTCCTGGAACTTGCTCTTGTAGACCTGGCTGGCCTCGAACTCACAGACATCCGCGTGTCTCTGCATCCTGAGTACTGGGATTAAAGGCGTGTACCACCACCGTCCAGCTCCACCACTGCCCAGTGGTTTTTAGTTTTCTAACTTAAGTATGTTTTGGTCATATTCTTTCCCTTCTCCAAATCCTCCAAGTTCTTCCCCCACAAACTTTAAGTTCTTTCTCAACAAACAAAAATGCAATAAAACAACCCCCTAAACAAGAAATCAAAACAAAAACCCCTGCCCAATTCTAACCAAATTAAAAGCATGTGCGCACACACACACACACACACACACAAATTGTGGAGTTCAATTATAAGGCTTGTCCTGGAGTGTTTGACCTACTCCCTGGAGAAAACTGATTTTCCCTCTCTCCAAGCCTGTTTTTATTTTATTTTTTTTGAGACAAAAATTTTTCCTTATTAGCTCAAGCTGGCCTCCTTCCTGCCACCTTTTCCTCAGCTCCCTAGTGCTGGGATCGTGTGTGCCTGTGTATCATGTGCCATCCTACCCTCTGAGAAAAGATCTGTTCATTTGAGACCAAAGATTCACCTTGAACTAGTTAGCAAGAATGAAGTAGTTAAACTGGTGGGAAATGACCGGACAGAGAAGACTCATGGTCCTAGACTGAGGAAGAGAATGGACAGCTTGCAGCCTTTTGAGATCCTGATAGACACCAAGCACCTGAGGTTGCCTTCAAGTTAAAGCGTCATAAGTGATGTAAGGCACGACACAGGCACCAGAATCTACGTGCCTATAGAAATGCACCCAGGCATCCACGTGGCTTGAATCTGAGAGGATTGGAGAGATGTGGCAGGAAGGTAGCACTTTAGGTAATCCTGGAAGTAGGGCCATTCATATTCTGGATTATAAACTTACTAGGAAAGAGCAAATAAACCGTATGTGTTTTGGTGAAGTTATGTTTTAATGTGTGTATAGGTCAAAGTGTACATATATTTCCATGATTCATTGTTAAAAGTATTTAAGAGTCTTCAAGGATATGCATAATCTAGACATAGTGTTCAGCTCCTTTCCCCCTCGTTTTTGCATTGGGCTGTTTCGTGTTTTGATTTATTCTTACTCTTTTCTTTCCCCCTCATTTTCCCCACTCCAGTTGAGGTACACAAGTGGATTTAGGTGCTACTGCCTTCCATAAGATTTTCTCGCCCCCTCCCACCCTCCATCTCCATTGTTAACCACGCCCATTTCCCCAGCATCCTCTGTTTATCCACATCACAGCACTTAATGTACCGCCTAGAGTTTGTTTTTGCTTGTTTGTCACCACAGTGGGCTTCCCTGCGCTCTGGTATATAATCTTTGTACTTATCTCTGTCTTCTGTGCTTATTATGTGTACCAGTACTACCTTGAAATTATTATTGTTTTTTACAAAAAGCCTAAACTTGCATTTTGTACTGTACCTACAAATTCTACAGCTATTCTGCTCTAATTTTCATCTGTGTAACTAGAACCACACATGGTCAACAAAGTCACCCATAAATGAATGAACAAAACATGAACGGATGAGGACACTGAGCTCCGCTATTTACTGCAAGCTAACCTTGGAGCTGGACTGAAATGGTGATGGACATCATGCCATCTAATTGTCTGCGAAGTGAAGAACCAGAGGCCCTGGGCCAAAGAATGGCTTGGATGATGGGAGCTGGGAAAGCACAGAGTGCACAGAGAAAGGATAGGACATGGGTTAGTTCTGTGTAACCGAGAGCATCAAGGGAATTGCTGGCTGGATGTTGACAGCTGAGGATGGAGAGAGGAAGAGCTGAGGAGTTGAGCTCTGTCCCATGCCTCATGGGAGGTCAAAGACCATCTGTGAGAAATAAATCTGGGCGTGAAGGAAAACCTTGTGAGAGGCCTGATGTCTGCTCAGGTCTGGAAGTGTGTACAGCGGATCGGTCAGTTGACAATGGAAATTCGGAGGAACCTGAGATGTCAGAGTTAGACAAAATTTCATGTGTTTGTCCACACCTGCGTCAAAATCAAATGTCTCAAATGAAATTCATTTTGAGTACTAAATATTTTAAATATCTTTAATGCACCAAGAAACACAATTAACCCAAGAGATTGTCTTTCAAGCAGCAATATCTGATCTACCCATTGGTGAAGGTGATGTTCAGAGCGCGGCAGGTTTATTCATGACAGGGAAATTGCTGAAAACAGATGAAATTAGAGTTTTTATGAAATGTGACTGTTCAGTTTCATGAAGGAGAGAAAAAGCAAAGATCTCCAGATCAGGTATATGGGAAACAAAATGGACATACTTTCAGGTAGGGAGAGCGTGTGTCTCCAACAGAGACAGGATAGGACACCGGACGAAGGATTCACCCTTAGTGCAAAGCAAACCACACAGGCATGCTAAAGGAACTCCTTGTAGAAATAAGTGAACTTGGGCTTTTCCAGTCTTACACATGCTGAACTCCCTTTGCAAGGGACAAAACAGAGGCCTGGAACACCTTGCACTTCTTTTAGATTCACATAGCCATTTTGTGGTTGGGTCCGAACCAGGGTCCAAGCAGGGCTATCTGCATTGACTTCTGAAGATTGCTGCCATTGGTCAGTTTTTGTGATGCCAGGTACATTTCTTTCTGTGTGTAAGGCTGATCATGAACTCACACACTGGATTGGACACAGTACAGTTCTAGACCTTCCCATCTGTCTGCGGCCTGCACATTCCTCCCCCACCCCCACTCCTTTTCTTTGCTTTCCTCAAATCTAAAATAGAGGGAATTCAGTCTGGGTATCCAGACGGTGCCTAGCTGGCAATTTATAACTCTCCTTATCTAAACATGCTGTATATCAAATATCTAAATAGAAACTGGAGTCATTTTTCTTTTCTTACTGCCACTGGATAAGTAAATAGAAGGAAAAAATAGCCAGTGCAAAAAAAAATTAAACAGAAAAAAGGAAAACAGAAGGGAGGAAAGAAAACACCATTTGCTGAAAGTAAACTAACCTTTATTATGGCTCCGTGAGAGAAGGGCACAGCCTTCTTAGGCAGTTGCTGTGGTGATGAATCACACTCAGGAGATTAGCAGGTAGTAGAGAGGATTGGTGCAAGGTGCAGGGATCCTTTCTGCGGGAGGCAGACCGCATTTCTAGCCTTGGTCGGTTGCATGCAGTTCCTCTAGCAAANAAAGTAAACTAACCTTTATTATGGCTCCGTGAGAGAAGGGCACAGCCTTCTTAGGCAGTTGCTGTGGTGATGAATCACACTCAGGAGATTAGCAGGTAGTAGAGAGGATTGGTGCAAGGTGCAGGGATCCTTTCTGCGGGAGGCAGACCGCATTTCTAGCCTTGGTCGGTTGCATGCAGTTCCTCTAGCAAATGTTGTGCAGAACATTCAAACTAAGAATAATTTTTGAATATTTAAAATGTGCCAAGGCTTATACCAAGATTAGGGGATATCCGTAAGAGGCACATTTCCTGTCTCTAGGCGTTCACACTGTAACTAGGGAAAGACAGGAGCCTGAAACAGCCATTTACAACATGGTGCCTATGCTGTGACGAACCTGAGCCCTAAGTAGTACTAGAATATAAAGGGAGAGCGTATTCCCAGCACTGGAGATCTAAGAAGGCGTCTTGGAGGAAGTGAGGACTGTGACGTGGGGTTGTAGGGAGGGCAGAAAAGAGTTAGGATGGAAGATGTTCCAGGCAGAAGAGCNGGAGCCTGAAACAGCCATTTACAACATGGTGCCTATGCTGTGACGAACCTGAGCCCTAAGTAGTACTAGAATATAAAGGGAGAGCGTATTCCCAGCACTGGAGATCTAAGAAGGCGTCTTGGAGGAAGTGAGGACTGTGACGTGGGGTTGTAGGGAGGGCAGAAAAGAGTTAGGATGGAAGATGTTCCAGGCAGAAGAGCAGCACACACAAAAGTATGGAAACGTGGAGGTCCTATTCTTGCCGCGTAGCCGGGAAATCTCACGTGGTCCTTGGCATTTGCTCCTGTGATGCTGCAGTTTATTTTGTGTGGTTGAGAAAAAAAACGTTCCACTGGGTAAATTATACAGAGATGAAGGTGACTTTAGCTAGCAGACTGAAGGTAGGCAAGCCCAACAACTCAGGGCCAATACCCACGTCTCCTTCTGGGAAGGGACCACGTCACTCTCTATCAGGCGATGGCAAAGAGGCAGAAAGAGGAAGTGAGAATGGGAGGAAGGGCGCTGTGTATGAGCGACAAAGGGAGGATGTCCCACTTGTAATATTATACGGTAATGACCACTTCTTGTAACTAACCCAGTCCTGTGAGACCTAACTCGCTCCTACCAGGCATAACTGAGTTTTGAAGAAACTGATCCAGTCCCTAGAGAAGGTACAATCATTTCAAGATGTGGTGCCTTCATGACCAAGACACCTCCCCCTAAAGTTCATTTCTTAATGTTGCCACTACTCCTCAACATTGCTACATCGATCACCAGTTTTACAACACACGAACCTTTGGGGGACAAACCATATCTAAACTGTAGCATGAACTGAAATAAAGTGATCTTCCAGGACTTTGCTGATACCCCCAATTTAAAAATATTTAGTATAGTTCACTACTGAGTTGAAAGCATGAATTTGTAGAAAAATACAAGGCCAAGAGTGAAGAGAGTTTTGTTTTGAGCTTGACTCAGGCCCCATTGTTCTGTGTTGTTAAGCAAGTCACTAATCTCTAAAGTCTTAAGTTTTTTACTTGTTAAGTGGAGATAATTATGCCTGCCTACATCAAGACTCTCTTTATTATTCGTTGTCAATGAACTACTAAGTGCTATATAACTTAATAGATTTTACATATGCCCACACATGTACGTGCACACACATTATATGTAGCTCATTAAGCAGCAAGTAGACTGTAATAATTCTTATGCCATGAACGTTTTTATCATGAATTCAAAGTAGATGCTTTCCACACCCCACAACTCAAGTGCCTAAACAAAGACATAAATAAGATATGTCATTTTCCTATTCAATTCTTATGATGACTTCCCATTTTCTCCCAGTGTCCATATCTCTGAATGTGACAGGTGACACTCTTAAGCTGAGTCTCTTTTCTTCTTTAGCTGAACCAAGACACCTGCTTCCTCTTCCCTTCATTCTTTCTTCTACACTCCTATACCTTACGCTTTCCAGTTCTACTTCTGCATAGGCTACATTTCATCTTCTGTTTGCAGCAGGACCCTTCTGAAGCACAGGCTTCTGCACCCTAATTAGACTTTGCTACTGATTACTGAAAAGTTCCCATCTCGTGGATTTCCCTCAGTCTGTGACATTCTGCACAGTGCCCAGCAGCTAGCTGATAGAAACAGCCCTAACACAAAGTCTCATATGCTCCTCTTTTCCTATGTGTAGAGATAACCCTCTCAGCTTCACCCATGGTAAGGGTTTTAGCTGTGTTTATTACTAAGGCTGATACAGCATTTTTAAAACATGGAGTTAATTTTTGCATCTGATTTTTTACATAGAAGATCGTATATAAACAAGTATTGTAATTCTCTCCCACTGAGATATACCCCCAGTTCTGCAAACATTTTAAAAAATTGTTGAAATATTTGATGGCAAATATTTGGGTTTGAATGCAGTACTCACAATTGTAGCCATTTATGATAAACAGTATTTTCCAGATACCTTCCTGCGCTGCCATCACAATTTAAGCAAAATTTAAATTCGAGTGTCCAAGTTTCCCTTGAATTATCCTCCTGTGCAAAGCAAATGTGCTGTTAGGAGCTGACGGGAATAAATCGAACTGTTTACGCCTTTCCCCATGCATTCTGTCTTTTTCCCACTGTCCATCTTCCCTCCCATTCTTTCTCTCATCTCTCCTCGTTCTCATCTTTTCCTGTGGCAAACAGGACTGCATGTTACTGTCCTTAGTTTGCTGGGGCATTTGGATGGATGGACTGTTTTCAGAGGCCCACAGGACACCTCTAAAGAAAGATCAAGCTTCCTTTCTCTTTCATAAGAGAGAAGATTGGTTAATTTAACTCAGTCTCACATCTTTCAAAAATGCTCAAAGGCAAGCTCCTTGGTGCTCCCCGAAGTCTCTGATTTTAAACTTTCTTGATTGTCAAGATGTATGAGGGACTTACTATGAGTTCACAGTCCCTATCTTGCCCCTGCAGCTGCCAAGGAGAGAGTGATTATTTAATAGCGCTGAAATATAGAAATAATTGTAAAAGCTAAGAAAATACCTGCTCTACTTATCTGCATGTCTCAGAATATGAAAATCTTGTTGTGGATGATGGATGGAGAATACAGGATGGTGGGGAGAGGGTGGAGGGGATTGATTCGATAGTTTAAGGTTTTGATAGAACTCTATGTTATTTCAGAAGCAGGGAGGATCCATACCTCTATGTATGATTGGCAGGTACTCATGTGCATGCTCTCTGCTGGTGATCTGCATGTGAGTGTAGTGTGTGTGTGTATGTGTGTGTGTGTGTGTGTGTCTGTGTGTGTGTGTGTTGAAACACACTGTCTAAGCTTCCTCTTTTGGAAGGAACAGCCACTGCATACAGAGATGCCATTAAGATTCCCCATTCAGGGATGGCTGGTTGAACCTGCGCCTTGTGTGTGGTCTGCTCCAATACCCTAGCAGTCTCATAGAGAATCTCTTTTATTTTATTAATTTCATTATTATTAAAAATTCCACCTCCTGCCCCCTCCCAATNTCAAAGAGCAGTCAGGGTTCCCTGCCCTGTGGGAAGACCAAGGTCCTTCCCCCTTCATCGAGGTCTAGGAAGGTGCGCATCCAAACAGACTAGGCTCCCACACAGCCAGTTCAGTCTCTTTTGTGTAACTTGCTCCCAGCTTAGCAGCATTCTGTACCTTGACCACATAGAAAGTTTATCCTTAAGCTTTACCCACATTGGTCTTCTCCCCAGCTCTGTTCTAGCCCCTGCTTTCACCCTTCTGTTCTCCCTCCTTTCACTCAGTTTCTCCTTTACTGTCCCCTCACAGACAGTCCCTGTAGACTAATAATCATACAGCCTTCTAGCCTGCTCGGGTAGGTGCTGCTTCCTTAGAGCACTGTTGCTGTGACTTTACTGGGGTGCATGGATGGCTGGGAAATATTTATAGGCCATTCACAGATGATAGATGTTAGTGGTCAGAAAGGAGTTGAAGTGAGCTGCATCCCTATAATCCAAGATTATAACGAAGAAAAATAAAGACAAACTTCTGTATCCAATGTCCATATTCACCGTGGTAAATAAATGAAGAGCCATGAGCAGACACTGGAGCTCACAAAAGCTGTTCTGCAAACTCCTTCAAGATGCAGCCTCTGTCCTTTTGGGTGTTTGTACCCTGTGACAGTATCCTAATTGAGATTAGGCAACTAGGAAGTGTAAAACAAACAAAAATGGTTTTACATGGTGGCACTTCAAGAGCAAGCCTTAGCCTTCGTTCATCACGGCTCAGGCTACAGGCCTCGCTGTATCCTGATACCTTATTTCTTAGAAGTATACAACCCTAGAATATTACATACAGATCATCCAGACATTTTCAAAACCAGTTTTCACCAAAGTCTTGGTAAATGCCAATTAAGATAATGAAAACTCTGGTACTCATGGCAGCAAAAACATTTTGCTGTGTCATGGACATAGACCACAGTTAAGTTTTTGGCTGCAATTTTCTTTTTTAAATTTAGCTTCTTATACTAAATATTTGCTGACATTTGACCAGTGGATAGCTGGTATTGTTATTGCAATTGCTCCTACAGTATAGTTCAAACTAGAATCCATTTCTGAAAACTTAGGAGGCAGGCAATAGCACAGCACCTTGGCACAGAAGATAAACTAAAAAGAAATAACACTGGCAATTCCAGGTCAGATTCCTAAACAGAGTGAAGCTACATAGATGAGTTTCCCTTGTCCCCAAACACCACACTGTGGAAGATTTCCTTAGCTATCAAAACTTCCATCTTTAAAAATATAAATATATCTCAGAAGTGGCAAGTACTCTGTCCTTGAAAGCAATTTCTTCATCCCCCTAACACTTCATTTATCTGTTCTTTCTTCTTCAATTAGACAATAAAGTAAATCTATGGAATATTCTCTAGGTCTTAGAGGGTTCACTTTCTCAGCAAACTCTTTTTCTGAACCAAATGGTGGGAATTTCCAGAAGTTAGCTTGGTTACTTTTCTTTCTTCCAATTAAACAGTCTGACTTTCAGTTTTGATGCTCATCGCCCTAATGGTGGCCCCCAAATCTATATTGTAGTGCTTCTCAGTTGAGGGATGGTTTTGTCCTATCCAACCCCAGGACCTCCGACAGTATCTAGAGACAGTTGTTTGTTATGGCTAGAATGCAGGGGAGGACATTGTCACCCAGTCAGTGGAGGCCAGGAGTGCCACTCAATAGCCTCTAAGTGCAGGACACCTGTGCCATAGTGACCTTCTTTCTCAAATGTGCCTGTTATAGAGGCTGAGAAACCCGCTCCATTAGCTCATTCGAGTCCACTTCTTCCCTTTCATCCAGGTCTAAGATGCCTCTTTTAGGGCCTTACACAGTCACATCCCTTCAGAATCAAGTCAACTCTACTTTTCAAGCGTCCATTAGTGATAATAAGAGCACTTACACTTCAGCAGTGACCCAGTTCTCTACTGAGATGGTCTGTCCAGAGGAACCCAGATAAAACGGCTTTTACTTACAGACTACCAAATCCATAGCTCATTATCCCAGGTTTCTGTAAATCCTTAGGGACATCAACTTTCATGTTTCTTTCCAGTCTCTGCTTCTTTTCAATTTCGTTGTCAACTGCTTTGCTTGACTATACTCAAATCTTTGTCTCTTAATCGGTTGCTGAGATGTTCTTAGCTCAGGGCATTCTTGGGTTTATTGCCCTTTATAGATTTCTGAAGGTTCAAGGAGAATCACACTGTGCAGTGTAGAGTTGCTCGTCTTACATCCGTTCTTCTCTCGCTCTTTTTGTGTTGTCCTCCAAGAGCTCTAGACACTTCTTTCTATGGGGAAAAATATCATCTTTCCTATTTGAAGTTCTGGCATCCAATGATCGTAAAGACTCGTTTGCATTTAGGTTTATAGACCCTGCTTACTGCATTTACTTCTACAGCTTATCAAGAGGCCTGAAACCCCCATGGTTTCCCCTTAAGACAACTTCTGTGTGTACACTCTCTTTGTATTAAAATGGGTACTAATGGTCCTCTACTAACTAAAATTTGACTTGTAATTTTTCTGCATTGCAATGATGCAAAAAATTAGAATTCAGTAGAAACTATATGTTGAATTTTGATCTTTTCCTGGGCTGTCAATGTCATTGTCCCCATACTGGATTCTACGTGATCACCATGGTAAACAATCAATATTCTATAATATGACAGGTTACTGAGCTAGAATATTTGAGTGGTAGGGGTATCAGAAACATTTTCTTCTTAAGATATTTGCAATCAATATGTAACCGTACTGCATTCACTTTCCTCTCCTTCCCTAAAAAGAACCCTTTCCTGATTCACTTATGAGACCACTTGTATCCTGCCATTCCCCTTCATGCTCCTTCCTCTTTCTTTGTACTTACCCCTCACCCTTTCTAAGGAGCCACGCCCCCCCGTTTCCAATTTCCACCATCAGATCACTTGTATCTTGATAAGATACAACCCTAAACTAAGTTGAGGAGGATCAAATTTTTAAGTTAAGTTTTATTGTTTTCAAAATGCTTGCTGCTCACGACTTAGGAAGGTATATCAATTTGGATAGAGGTTTAGTTACCCAAAGTCGAGGTAAAAATCATGAGTCAAATAAGTTAGTGTCATTCTCCCACTCAAGCGTCTGAGCTGAGGTAGCAGCTTCTAGAGAAGACTGAAGCCCAGGAGGCAGTATTTGTCTGTACAGCCCCTGATGACCTCTACCAATCTTCATTCCCCTGGAGGAAGCAGGCGAGAAAAACAAAGGCCTGACTGACAGAAAGCCAGCACCCAGAAGCTGCCCCATTCATCTCTGAGTAAGTTAAAGCTTCATTATGTGGCTGTACCTAGGGACAATGGGAGCTAAATGGTCTATTTTCCCAGTGGTTATGTGTGTAGATAAAAATCAAGATTCTTCTCACTGGAAGATAATGAAAATGATGTAGTGGGACAAGTGACAATATTTTCTCCAGAGGGCAATTGGTTTAAGAAAAAAAAAAGTACTATCATGAGAAAAATGGGTCATGTCTTTACAACCCCTTCTCTTCCCCACCTGACTTGGTTCCTTATGATTTTTCTCCTTCATGTGCCTGCCTTGTCTCTGGCTCAGGCTTTCTTTATGTCAGGACTATGTTGTCACAGTAAAATATTATTAGTCTTTTGAATAGAGTTTCCCTGTATCCTCCACTGGGCTACATTTTGCTACAAGCCAAACCCTTATCTTCTCAATAAACAAAGTCCCTCTAACTCCTGACCTCTGTTTCTTAGTTCCAGCTTCCTTGCCAGTAAATGTTCTTGAACACACTGTACTCAAGCATGTTTTCCCAGTCATCCCACATGGCTCTAGAATGTCATATTCACCGAATATAACAGGCAGAACCATGCAATCACACACTTGATAATTCATAAATATGTGCTTGTGTATGCTGCTCTACACATGGAGCATGTGTGGGTGTGTCAGCGTGTTGGGAAGACATTGGGAGTGAGTGGGTGGATATTGTAAAGTAGAAAGGACCAGAAGAGTCTTGTAAATATCACTTTAATCTAAAGACACAGAGATGCTATCTAGTGCCCCTAGGATGGAGGCATCAAGAATTGGTTCTCAGAGGGGTGTTAACTAGAGTGATCAGAAAATGTCCTCTTTGATCCCAGTGGATGCTTGGTCAGTCCTAATGAGATTAGAATCCCAGGGCAGACATGTTAAATTGGGTAATAATAGCAACAGGGGTGAAATGCTAATTGGCCTGTTGATTTTCCTATCTAGAAATGCTCAAAAGCTATAATGTTCTAGAGTTCTCGAAGGGAATAGTTATTACAGGCCAGGCTATGTTTCTGTAGCTACTAAGGAGACTGCTTGAGTTTGAACTGTTGCCACCCTCATATTTAGAGGTGTTGTACTGATTGAGTGGCCCTGAGGAGATTTCTGGTCTTTTGAAGAGCTCAAGGGCTTCCATGAAGTGAGGTTAGTGATAATAAACTCTAAAGATGGAAAGTATCACTGCCCATGTTATGTTGAAAGGCACAGAGCTAGGGTTGCAGATTAGAGATTCTAAGAGTTGCAGCTGGCAATTCAGCCCAGTTCATTAAAAAAAAGAAAATACCTTGCACGAGCCTTCAGTTTGATTGGTGTGGCAAAGGAAGGGCTGAAAGCTATTTCCATAAAATCTCTCATGCATTGGCATCCCAAGGCACCAGCAGCAGATTAATTACAGCAGCAAGCCAGGATTCTGTGGGCAACCTTAGGAGGAATGGAGGAGGTTTCACAAATCCAATCACGGGTCATGATACGGTGTCATGCTGCTGGTGATGACATCAGAGCAGAGACACTTGACATCATCATTGGCTACTGCAGACGGTATCACTTTTGAACTTGGGCAGAACAAGAAGATCATGAAAACCAAACAGTGAAGATATGTAATGAGAAGATTCAATTGGGCTGTAATTTAAGCAAGCATAGTGAACTTGGTCTGTAGAGTAGTAGTTAGCTTTGGACTCCCAGACTTAGGATACGGTTGGATAAATGAATGACACTGGACTTAAGAGTTTCAAGTCATTTAGCTTAATCCTTTCCTTTGATAGAGAAGGACTTTGAGAGCCATGGAAAACTGAGATCTGATCCCTTCAGAGGGAGAAAGAAACTGGACTCTGAATTTGGGTCTTCTAATTTTTAGCTTGGAATCTGTCACTAAATATCTCATAATAATTTTTTAAAATATAAATCCCTTATTACCAAAACATCATTTCAGATATTTATTAAACTTAAGAAATGCTGATAAAAGAGAATTCTTTTGTATAACTGTACAACGTACCAGTGTAGACTGGTGCAAACTGAGGACTAGCCATGGCTTTGAATTTCTAACATTCTGTGCTCTGCTTACACAGGCTTTCGACTTTTCATGCCATTTGTGTGTTATTTGGATTTTTTTTTCAACAGATGTAGAAGTTGAGGTTAAGAGAAACTATCAAGAGTCACAAAAGGAAGTAAGTAGAGGAGCTAGAATTAAGATGTCAGTGTCCATGGAGATTTTCCTCACCCTCAAACAGCACATTAAGCAACAACAGCTGTGGCTGGTAATAATGGGAGCATGTGGAGAAGCGTTTTGCATTTGAGCTCCAGTGATCATGAAGATGAGCATAACCAACCTTTACCACACACCCGATTTTGTTCCTGCTGGCTACCTTACACATACCATTTCCTGTTAATTCGATTTCAATTCTCTCTTCATTAATAAATAAGTAATGTTAAGGCAGAAATTAAACACAGATAATTTCATAGCTGCTAGGAGCCAGAGTGTGGATTCTGACCACCTGTCCCTCAAGTATGTGGCTTTCACAGAGGAGACACAGAGGTGACCAATTTCAGGAAAACAGGTCATCAACATTAGTATTAGCTCCAGGGTGGAGAGGTGAGTTACATACACAAAGTCAAAGAAAGTAAACTGATTAGAGAGAAATTCTGGGGTTGAAACACAAAAGTAAGAGGAGTGAAAGAGTTAGGAGAGGTGACCAGGAGGTGACAAATCTGAAGTCAGGGGTTAGGCATTGACACTCCAGGCCTTGTGTCTCTCCTACCCAGTGTTGGGCAGGGTTGTGACATGACATGGTAGTGCACTAAAAAGTGGCTTCCCCCTATTGTCTAGAAATAAAAAAGAATGACCAAGAGCTGGATGACTGTCAGGGATGTCTTCTCGAAGCTTTCCTGATGTGATGTTGATGACTGTGTTGTATGAACCACAGCTGTGATCTCAGCTGCCCATGCTAGAGGCTGTTTTAATAATTTGAACTTTTTCATGATGTACTATGACCATTTCCTTTACAGACAAGGATACCAGTCTTTTGGAGAGTGTACCGAACAACCTGAAAGAGGAACTTAGGGAGTAGGGACAGAATTTAACCAGGCCTATGCAACATCTCAGCCCCTGGGCTTTCTTGTATGTAGTTCTGCTTCTAGGGTCTCTCTCTATGCCTCAGAAGCTATAGCACAGGCTTCCCGAAAGCCTTCACTAGAGCATGCATGTAGATCTGCTGGCCAGAAGGACCAGCAGGGAGTCTTAATAGTTGTCTTGCTCCAGGTAGCTGGCTGCCCTGCATATGTGAGCGCTAGATCAGATGTTAACTCCCCAGCCTGGGCTGAGAAGTCCTTGGCATGAGATGTTTCCGACTAATCTCAAGGTTTAAACAGGCTGTTCTAGGTACAATGGATGGACAGTTTCTTTGATACAACAGCAACTTGGTAAAAGCTTTAGAAAAGGTGCTGATTGTGTACAACTGACCTGCAGAGATTTTTCTTTCATAAATGCTCCTTTTTTACTTAAAAATCATTGACTGTTGCTTAGAGCCAAATGTCACTGCATACTAGCAGAGACTTTAAACTAGATTAAAGAGTGTGCCAAACTTTTCCGCTCTCTTATCTGCAGGGAATGTGAGCAGAAACCCTGGGGAGAGGGTGGAAGTAGCTCATGAGCAAGACACTTCTTTGAAATTTCTTTTTTAAAAAAACTATATTGTTTCCATTCCCACACATGCATCTGTACTTTAAAATTAAAATGATTTTAGGGTTCAATATAAAAACCATGCTAAATTTCATGTGCTCCCCTGAATACCACCCCTTACCCCAAATGCAACAGAACCTGTGTGAGACATCAGACATAACAATTTTACAGCATGTCTCTGTACAGTCATGGGAGCAGACTTTCCTGATCCTATGCTTTGCAATGCAATCAAAGCCAGAAGGTCACCGCACACACACATGTCATGCACAGGGACACCTGCATAATGCAGAGATTGAGTTTAGAGGCCAAACACACAGGACTTTGAGAAGATCCCAAAGTTGGTTAGTATCTGTAGTGGTTAAGGGCAGGTGTTTGCCCTTGAAGAGCAAAGGTTCAAAACTTCACTCTCATGATAAAAGCATAGTGCCTTGAGATGACTATTTGAGAATGTAAGTTTGAGATTCAGAAAGTTTAAATACACAAACATGTGTTATAGTACTTCGAACAATGCCTCCCGCATTAAAAACACTCAGTGAAGAATTACTTTGTTTATAAAGTTTTATAGATCACAAGATGTTCTTTTAGTGCAAAATTTTAAGACACGTAGTTAAGAACGTGACAGATGACTATTATTTCTTGTAATGATTATAGCTATGAAGTATTTCCTCAGAAGGTTGATGTGTTGAGGGCTTAGTCCCCAGGTAATGGCTCCATTCTAGCAGGTTTTAGAAACTGGAGGAGGGAGAACCTAACTGAGGGGGTGGTCTTTGGGTCTTCTTCTGGCCCCTGCCTGACTCTCTGCCTCTGCTAAGCAGGAGGCAAGCAGTTTTTTTCCACCAGTGCTCCAACAGCCTTGATGCTCTGCCCAAGAACACAGGACCAAAAGAAGCATTGACCGAACCATCTGGAACTGTGGGCACAAACGAATATTCCCACCTTCATTCAGTTCACTACGGCATTTCAGCCATAGCTATGCCAAAGAAACTAATGTAATTCCTAAAAGACAGCAGCGCTGAAGAGTAGAAAATAAACTTGAGTATCATTTACTACTTCTGGACCACCAAACCAAGCTACTTACTAGTTCTGAAAGAAAATTATAGTTTAAAAATTTTAGAGATGTACTGCTAGATGCTCTTGACCTTTCAGAGTATTAAAGCAATATCCAGAAAATCATTTAAATACATATAAGAAACACTTTAAAAATAATCAACAAAGTAAACTTATTCTTATTTCTCAGAAAATATCTACTAGTTATTGCTAAACACAGGTATGAGCACTCAGTGGTTTATTAAGGAGCATAAATTAGAGAAAAATATTACCATATGGACATCTAATAAGAAAAGAAAGCAGTAGATGCAAAATGTATAATGAACGTCAATCAGAAGTAGAGTTGTATTGACTGAGTCATGTAAAATAGTGAAGTCCTTTATAATAATTTCTGTATTAGCATATAGCAAAGGCAGAGGGTCAGGCAGGGGGCAGTCAGGGGCCAGGAGAAAACATAAATGTGGGAAATGGAAACTTCAGTTTTTCAGGCCCCATGAGTTCACTGAGCTGTTTTGTATTATAGTTTGGGACAGACCATGTTAGCAGGTCTTTTGAAAGAACCCACAAAAGATTATGGCAGTATTTCTCCTTCCTCTTTTGTGTATGCATGTGCCTGTTCATGTGTGTGAGGTGCATGTATGTGGGGACACACAGTGAAGGTTTGCTTGTACCTGTAGGTGGAGGTTAGTTATCACACTCTGGTGTCATTTTTCTTTTCTTTTTTTCATTTTCTTTATTATTATTAAAAATTTTCCAGTTCCTCCCATTTTCCTCCCCCTCCCCCTTCTCCCATCCCCCTCCCCCTCTCTTTCCAGTCCATAGAGCAGTCAGGGTTCCTTGCCCTGTGGGAAGTCCAAGGTCCTCCCCCCTCTACCGAGGTCTAGGAAGGTGAGCATTCAAACACACTAGGCTCCCACACAGCCAGTAC
>LOEQ01013052.1:23324-48017 GCA_001685075.1 Bramus lutescens
ATGTACTCACTCATTAGTGGATTCTAGCCATAAATAAAGAACATTGAGCCTATAGTCCATGATCCTAGAGAAGCTAAATAAGAAGGTAAACCCAAAGAAAAACACATAATTATCCTCCTGGATATCGGAAGTAGACAAGATTGCCAGGCAAAAATTAGGAGCTTGGGGGTGGGGGTGGGATGTGGGTAAGAGGAGAGGAAGAGAGAGAAGTGAGAAGGGGAGGATGGGGAGAGCTTGGGGGAATGGGACGGTAGGGATGGAGGAAGGGTAGATATGGGAACAGAAAAGTAGATATCTTAATTATGGCATCATTTTTCAAGAGACACCCATATTATACTTCGAGACAGGGTCTCTTATCAACATGGAGCTTCTCTGTTAAGCAACACTGGCTCACCAGCAAATCTGAGGGTTCCTTAGGACTGTTTCCTCAGTGCTGGGATTCACTCCAAGCTTGATTCTAGTGCTTGACTTCTCTTCCTGTTGCATCTAGGAATCAAACTTACAAAGCAAGCTCTTCACTGACTGAGCTATTTCCCTACCTCCCTCTCCTTTCTCTTTGGTGGGAATGCAGCCATTGGATTTCTTTCTATTCTTTATATACCAGATTCATTTCTTTCTTCCAGAAGGCCCTTTTCCCCTTGCTATGATGACAGGAAGTCATTACTTCAGAGGAGTCTTTTTTCTGAGAAATTCATCTTAGAACTTTCTAGAAATAGAAAAACAAAGGAGGCAGTTTATGATAAAGAATATATTTATTTTTGACTTGGACAGCTGTAGAGACATACTTCTTGACTGGATTAGGCACTACTTGGGGAAGAAAAGGACGACTAAGCACCTGCTAGACTCTTTCTCACTGTATTGTGTGTGGTCAGAAGAGCTGCAAGGGTTGTGTGGTGAGCCAATTTGTAGAGATATCATTAACAACTACAGGCAAGCACAGGTCCATAAGGTGATGAATCAGACCAGTTAGCACAGGGTCATTGGGGAGATGAATCAGACTCAGGGGCCTATGCTAGGCTTCCTGCCAGAAATTTACATCCAGAAGCTTTTGCTGTAGCACACAAATTTGATTTAGTAGGTAATAACTCAAAGTAAATAATTTCTATGATTCTTTCATCGCCACACACTAGACGCCTATTCAAGGAATTGTCATAAACATTAATAGTCAAGAAATTTTCATGAACAGTCAACACATTCCCAAAAGATCATCAGAGTATTCACGGAGTTCTCTGAAAAGCTGCACCTCTTCTTTTGGCATGCAGCTTCTCCATGAGGGACACAAGATAGAGGAAAGGATCCAAATGGATGGGGGGTGCAGAAAGCTTTCTGGGCAACCCTGAGGTGATGCAGTCACTCATCAGGACCTGCAGGAATATACACAAGATAGAAGAAAGGATCCAAATTGATGGGGGGGATGCAGAAAGCTTTCTGGGCAACCCTGAGGTGGTGCACTCACTCATCAGGACCTGCAGGAATATAATCCAGGCCAGATGGCCAGCTGTCCTTCCTAGTGCATCTAATTAGATGTGGATTTATACTTACTTCATTCACGATAGTTGATCTCCAATATTTATAGAGTTTATAGAGCAGACAACCTTGGAAACCCATTGGAGTCTCCTTTGTAGTCCTTGAAGACAAGGTACAGGGGAAAACAAAGCGTGATAAAATGTTTTGATGCGGAGACTAAATATAGCCTAATATATTTGAAGACTAAAAATATTTCATCAAGGAGATGCATGCTGGCATTTGAATCTTTGCTGTAATTAGTATGGAAAGTGGATTATGGTATCAACAATTCCTAATTACACTTTAACTTTTAAATGTTAATGATAACACTTATGCTACTAAGGGAAAATTATATTATAATGGAACTACTTAAACTCCCAAAGGTCAATTATCTTACTCNTAATTAGTATGGAAAGTGGATTATGGTATCAACAATTCCTAATTACACTTTAACTTTTAAATGTTAATGATAACACTTATGCTACTAAGGGAAAATTATATTATAATGGAACTACTTAAACTCCCAAAGGTCAATTATCTTACTCGCTGATATTTTAAATGTATACTTAGATGAAGAGATTTTTTTGTATAGACATCATTACAGTACACATACAATTTTATATTTTCTTTAATTGAAAAGTAACTACATTTTTAGCATATTGAGCATACTGTTTTGAAGGAAATGTACCATGCAGTGGTTTAGTTAGTTAACAAATGTATTACATTGCACAACTATAATTTTGATACACAACAGTGGCAAAATTCACTCTCTCATTCACATTTTCAACAGTGTGGTGCATCATTAGCAACTATCGCCCATGTGCTGTATGGCATATCCCTTAACATTTCCTTCTCCTACATAATGTAACTATGCATCTTCTGTGATTTAAGAAATGTCCCCCATGGGTTCATGTATTCGAACACTTGGTCCCCAGTTGGTAGTGATGTCTAAGGTTATGGAACCCTTAGGAGGTGGAAACTTTTGGGATGGGAGAGGGTTTGAAGTTTCACAGCCTTGTTCTTTCTCTCTGCTTCCTGTGTTTAAATGAAATGTGATCAATGTACTTCTTGACAGCCAGGCTGGCTTCATACCCTTATTGCCCTGCCTTCCCTACTGTGATGGACTCAGAACATCTGGTACTGTCAGCCAAAATAAACCCCTTTCTCTTCTGTTTCCTTTTGGTCTGGATAGTGCATCACAGCAGCAGAAAAGTAGCCAGTCCAGAAATTGGGACCAGAGAGGAAGGGTTAAACCTGGGCATGTTTCTTGTAGGAATGTGAAATGGTTTGGAACTTTGGGCTAGAAAAGACAATGCGTGCATTGGGTAGAGCTTAATTGTTTGCATTTGTGGGAGCCTACAAGACAGAAGTATGAACAATAATGTAGACAGTGAAGGCCCAGTTCATGAGGTTTCAGAGGGAATAAGGACTCTATTTGCAATGGGGTTAAGGTGTCATTCATGTGAAACTTTCCCAAGGAGTTGTATTCTACGTCCTGAGAATTTGCATGAGACTGAATTAAACATTAATGGACTCATTTTTGGGAGAGGGAACCTCAAGACTGCATAGCGTTGAGTCAATGGCATGGTTATTGCGGATTACATTTATGCAGGTCTACAACGAAAGGGGCAACAAATGGAGCAGAAATAAATAATAAAATGCACAATTTGGAGAGAAGACGAGCAATAAGAAAGTTAAGGCTACAAGCAAGTCATGAACTGGAATAAAGTCTGGAATTGTTAAAGAGGCTAAAAAGAAACCCACTACTCTGAACTGGAACAACAGGAAAGGTGCACTTAGGTTAAAACCCCACCCAGCCAGGACTCCAACCTGTGAAAGGTCAGAGTTAAAGCAGGGCTTTCCCCTCCTAAAGCAACTGCCTAGGGAAGTTTCCCACGAGTTTCAGTATACAGAAGCAGCTACAGTTGTGTTCTCCAGGACCTGCCAGGCTCCATCCCAAGCTGGTAACAGAACTTGTCAGTGACTTCCACATTTTCTTCACTTTGCAAGATTGAGGTAGTCACATATTTTGTAGCTCAGGGAGCGGCTGAGGTCAGACAATCTATGGTGAGGTCAGACGCCCTATGATGATCCTCTCAAGACAACTGTGTGAAGCTACAAAGATGACACTTGGGTTTCAGTGGAGATCCCAAGATGTGGGAGATGCCAGAGCAGTGAGACTGAGGAGGACTTTATACAAGGTTAGAGCCAGCCAAGAGAGAGACTGCAGGACAGAGCCATCTAAGATCCTTGAAGGTAAAGCCCCAGATACTGGGCACAGAGCTATAGGATTTTATAGGGTCTGTTTTCCCAGATGGGCTTTGGTCTTGTTTTGGCTCAATCATTCCTCAGTATACCCAAATGTATACCCTTTGGAATGGAAGCATATACTCCATACCATTGCTTGTTGGAAGTATATAATTTGTTTTATTTTATAGGTGTCATAAGGTAGTTTGAATCTCAGAAGAAACTGAGGAGTCTGGACTTTTGAACAGTCTGGGGACTGTTGGAAACTATGGGGACTTTGGAAGTTGCATTAAATGAATTTTGTGTCATGCAATGGTCATAAGCCCTAGGGGTCCAGGACAGAATGAGCTACTTTGAATAAGAATAGCCACCATGAGATCATGTATTTGAGCAATTGGTCACCAATTAATTGGTGGTGCTAATTTAGAAGACTGGGGAACCTGTAGATGGTGGAGCTTTGTGGGAGCAAGCATATTGCTGGGTTGGGGCTTTGAGGTTTCCAATCTCCCCTCAATTGCTAACCTCCTTCACTTCCTGTATGTGAATGAAAAGTGACCACCCTGCTTCTTGCCCGCCAGGTCAGCCTTACCCTCTTTGACATGCTGTCTTTGCCATGATGAACCTATGTCCCTTATAGAATTATAAGCCCTAAACAAGTTCCCTTTTTCTCCAGGTTGCTTCTTGCCTGGGCATTTAGTCAGTAACAGACTAGTAATTAATCCATTATCCTTTGACCATCTCTCCAACTTCATGCCCTAAACACCCTAACTCCTGATTGCCACTAGTCTACTTTCTAGTTTTATGAAACCATTTTTAAAGATTCCACTTAGGAGAAATATCATGCACTATTTATCTTTCTGTGGCTGAATTATTCCATTTAATGTAATGGCCTCCATGTTCAGTTGTATGTTATGGCTAAGGAATGGCAAAATGATCACTTATTTTTTGATGACGGAACCAATTCTATTATATTTATACACTACATTTCCTTTACCTGTTCGTCTATTAATGAACACTTAGGTTGCTTGTTTGGACTCTATAAGAACAGCTGTGACTAAGACACAATACAGCAGACATCTCTTCAATATACAAATTTCCATTCCTTTGGATACCTGCCTAGTGGGATTTCTAGGTGGTGTGGTAGTCTGTCTGTTTACCCATCTATATGGATTCATAGTTAATTAGTCCTTCATTCTATCCAGTCCTCCACTCAAATGTTGCCTCCCTAGAGAGCCTTTCTCTCATCACCCTGATAAGGTTCTTACATAGCTAAAACAGACAGAAAGGCAGTGTTTTTTTTTTCAAACACTATTTGTTTAATTAATTTCTTCTAGCTTGGCCTACCTAAGTTGTCCTGAGTTGTGATTCATAAAATCATGAACTAGAATTTGAATGATGTCGAAAATCAATGAGGATGTAAAACATAAAAGGAATATGGCCTCACCAAAAGAGTTTTTAAAAATTATTTTGCAGCCACGTCTAGAGAAATGGCTTAGTGGGTAAGAGAACTGGCTCCTCTTTCAGAGGACCCACGTTTAGTTCCCAGCACTAAGTTGTCAGCTGGACAGCTCACAGCCACCTGTAATTCTGGCTCTTGGAATCCAACTCCTTCTTTTGACTGCTCCACATGTGTGTGTGTGTGCATGTGCATGCGTGTGTGCGTGCATGCACATGCACACACACATTGATCAGAATTTGGAGAAGGGCCATTGTATACAGTAATTATATGTTTGACTTCCTGAATCTGAAACATCCTGAATATGAAATTCTCTAAAATCTGAACCTGAGGCAAACAAATAGAAAATGTGAATTTTTCCTCATGTAGAAGATCCCAGTTAAAATGTAGAGGCATTAAAATTTGTATGAAGTTACCTACGACTATGTATAGAAGATTCTATGCAAAATGATCAAGTTTCATGTCCACTCTGAAGTGCTATCTCTAAGATATCTTATTACATACAAAAAATAACCCATATGGAAAATAAATTCCTAAATCCTAATATACTCTCTTATGTATATAAACACACCAAAGATGAAAAACTGAAATCAAACACCTCTGCTTCCAAGCAATTCAGGTAAGGGTACTCAAGAAACAATAAAGAACACTTCTACACATCACATGAGTTCCATGTAATTCAGTGGTTGACTTAGAATAAGAAAAGTAGAAAGCAAACAGGACCAGACTCTTGTTCTTTGCATGAGTTAGTGTAGAGAGGGAAGAGGATCATTCAGTTCAGTCCTCAAGCTCAAGTTCAAGTTCAGTCCTCAAATTGCGTGATCACATGCAGTTCAGCATACAGATAGTACATACATGTATCACAATGTTCATAATTCTATTACACTTGGTTCTAGCCAAAAGGCTGAGAAATTATTTTAATCTTTCCTTGGAATGTTTCATGACATGAAGACCTAAAATGGAAAGTGATTTGTGTCATCCCTTCAGTCATGGATAAACTGCAATTTTGAGTGGAGGTGATGATCGTTGATCTAATCAATCCTGTCCTCTGCAACATATCTTCCTTCCCTTTCCTCAGTAGCATCCTGTGAAACACTCACGCACTTTCCCAGCACTTCTGATGTTCTGCCAGCTCATGGAAGACCAGTGCTTTATTTCTTGGTAGACACTGTTGGCCTTCATCTACAGCTGTAGGAGACAGCCAAATGAGAAGAGATATGAGATTACACGGACACATGTTGTCCTTTTACTAAATAGGAGATCTGTGGCAAAGAAATTAAAATTATATATTTTGTGATAGGTAACAAATTAATATCCTAACAAGAATGGAAATCTGTTGCCATTTATATGATTAATCATTCAAGTTTATGTTAAAGGAAACTAGTGTTTTGCAGGTAAATGGTGCAACTGTGTGGCTTTCAACTCAGACATCTCTGAGTTAGCAGGACTTGCCTTGGACGTCATGCTTCTTTCTGAGGTCTTATATTCTTTGTGATGTTAAATGTGCCAGACTACCTAGAACTACCATATACTCAGCAATGTTGCTGATTTGGGTGTGTGACTGCAGCTGACTGTACAATCTCACTTGCTTTCTGCTGTTAAGTAGGTGAAAGGAATGCCCAGAGCAATGGTATATGCAATCCAAACTGTTCTTCATCAGGGGTTCTGTGATGCGGGATGTCTTCTGCGTATGTGTTGCTTTTATTAGTTAATGAATAAAGCTGTTTTGGCCAATGGCTTAGTAGAGTAAAGCCAGGCAGTAAATCTGAACAGAGATATACAGAGAGATAGGTGGAGTCAAGGAGATACCATGAAGCTACCAAAGAAGGCAGATGCCATGTAGCTGCCCAAGAAACAAGACGTAGCAAACCACAAGCCTCATAAAATACAAAATAATAGAAATGGGTTAGTTCAAGATGTAAGATCTAGCTAGATATAGGCCTGAGTCACTGGCCAAACAGGGTTGTAATTAATGTAGTTTCTGTGTAATTATTGGGATCTGGGCGGCTGGGAAAGGAACACACAGTCTCTATTTACAGTTCTGTAGGTCAGCTCAGCTCAGCTTTGAGTTATTCTGAGCACCACCATAAGAGTTGGGATATAACTAGCATTTACCCATTAAGTTATATATGCTTAAATCACTATGTTTGAAAAGCTCATGGACAAGTGGGGAGAGGGAACGTACAGATGAACAATTGCATGTCAGTGCGCCAGTGTATTGCAGCAGAAAAGCCCCAGCAGATGAAGTGATCAAGTGAGCATGTCTGGCAGTCAGGGTGTCAAACAGATGAAATGGATCAAAGTGACATGGAATTGAAGAACTGGATGGATGACATTGCAAACAGTAATAAAAAAAATGAAAGAAAATTAGAAAAAAAGCAAGGTTTATTTAGCAAGGCCAATGGAGTGTTTACATGAGTATAGGAGGGCATGGCTATACACATGGCTAGGTGGTTAAAAGCACTGACCAATTTTCCAGAGGACATGATGGCTCACAGCTGTCTGTAACTCCAGTTTCAGGGAATCCCATGGTCTCTTCTGGCCCTCACAAGTGTCAGACATCCACATGGTATATACATAAATGCAGCAAAATGTTCATATGCATAACATAAAATAATAATCTTTTCAAAGGAGTATAGACTACATCATTATAAATGTTCCAGAGGCAATCATGAGCAGTTACTATATTAAGTGACAATTGGGAGGTACTAATGTAACCAGGGGAATGATATAAAGAGGTGACTTAAGCAGCTGAGCAAGCATGTGGGAGAAAAGGAAGATTAGAAGCAGGTGACTGAAAGTCTGATTTCTCAAGAGCAAAGAAGACAACTTCCTGTTTCAGGGCTCTCAGGAGGTCACCACCCAAACATACTGATAGCTCCCTGTCTCTCCTCCCTCCACTCTCAACAACCCACTTTGATTTTTGCACCCACCCCTTGGACTTAGTGTGTTTCCATGTCCTCTGGAAGCTACATGCATCTGTCTCAGATGCTGGCTATCCACTAGCCAACATGTGACATCTCTGCCTGCCTTACTCTCTGGGGTTATCTTGTTGTTCCCTCTATATTTAGCCTGTGGCACTGTAGAAATGGCCTAATTTAGAATTCTAATTGCTCTGTTTTAAGTTTGGGAGGCACAGAACAAAAGTTTGTATGTGAATGTGTGCATTAGCATATGTTAATTTTATTTAAAATAGCATAGAAGAGACTATGACTACATTGGATTTCTAAGTCATAATCATTCTTCTTCCTTTTTTAAAATATCAAAATGGTCATATTCTGTCTTTCATTTTCCTATTCTAAACATAGGCCATTATATACGTAAAGACCCAATCCAGAAAAGAAAACTTTTTTTTTTCAACTTTTGCTTTCTAACCACAGTGTTTCTGATTTTCCCCTCCGATGTTTCCCGGCAACACCAACATCTACAAACAAACCATCATATCATCCTGCATCTTATTTTTGCATCTGCCCAATAAGAGCTCTTTATCAAAACTTCATCATTTGTGTTACAAGGTAACTAGACTAGCGTGTCTTATTTTTTATTTCTACAACTCTTTATTCATGTACACATGTGTATGTTTGGGTACGTATGCCAGAAGATGCCCATGGAGGCAAGATAAGTGAGTTATATTTCTTGGAGCCAGAGTCACAGGTGACTGTGAGCCACCCATTGTGAGTGCTAGAAACTGAACTGGTGTCCTTAGGAAGAACAGCAAGCTATCCTTACTGTGAGTCATTTTACTGTGAGACATCCCCACAAATGTCTCATTTTCCATGAATTAGTACATTGTTTTTACTTTGTAAAAGTCTTTTTTTTACAAAGTCAGCAAGCATTTGTATCAGTCAATGAGTACTTTCTGAGCAATGTTTGCATGTGTGGTATGCTCTTACATGGAGGCATGTAAGTCTTACAATTGTGGGGAAAAAGATGGACAACAATTATCCCGTTGAGAATGGGCTAGGGATCATTTTCAAAATCCACATATCTAGGTTTTGGGAGTAGAGCCATAGTTCATTGTCCACGTCTTCTTTACCAAGCAACTTTGCCAGTGGGTATGTCGGTAGATTAACGTGTGAAACATAGTGGCAGCATTGTGGACTTCCTCCATCAGCGTGGAGGAACAAGGATACTAATAACTGAAGGGAAGAGTAATGAAGCTAACATTTATTGATTGATTGTTACGCTCTAGGCTTTATGCAAATACTTTATATAGATTATTTAGGCCATATTTCATTTTAACTGTGATGAAATCATGACTATGAAATTTTAATTTTTCTACAAGATCAACCCATGCAGATTAAGCAGAATTGAGAATAAATAGGTGAAATAAATGAGAAGATTTATTGAGCAATATTGAAAAATAAGACCATATCCGTCTCAAGATAAAGGCTTGGAGCTTTAAATCAGGAACCTTATAAGTGCTCTGATCCAAATGTCTGTGCTCACATCCCTCTCATCTCAATTAATATGTTGAACTCTTACCCCTTAGGTGATGATACCAGGATGTGGGCACCATAGGAGTTAATTAGATCTTGAGTATTGAATCCTCATAATAGGGTAAGTAGCCTTTAATAGATGGCACCCTTCCTATTAGGAGAGAGTGCATGAGAAGGTCAGTTTCTATAGGAAGGGTTCTTATCAGGACCATGAATATGCTGACACTTCTATCTTAGGCTATCCAGACTCCGGGACTAGGAGTCTTCTATTGTGATAGTTATCATGAATTTCCTCATCCCAGTTAAACTAGTACCCACAACTGGCTGACCCTCCGTACATGTTAACTGAATAGAAACAAATGTGAAACCAGCTGAAAGGGAATGCCTTAGTCCAGTTTCGCTTCACCGGAGTCTTTAATGTCTCTCAGTTGGTCTCATGTATGAAATGATGCTGCTGCTGAAGTTCATCCTCCCCCACCCCTTAGCCACCATTTTTCTGTGAATTGGCTTTCCTGAGGTCACACAGTGAGGATGACATTGCAGTGAAATATTTTCCCTTGACTTTTATTATCCAGATGTCCTACTTACAGTGAGAGATGAAAAGGCAGCGGAATAAATACAGCCAAACAAAACGCCAGGGGAGCAAGAATGAGTAAATGATGCTTTACAGCTGTCATTACTGCTTCCTGGGTAAAGCAGAAGCAGGGGGAAATTATGATAGGAACGCAATGAGCCACAGTTTATTTTCCAAGGGATATTGATTTCAGATGTTCCTGTTCCCGTTTCTTTGACAATTGGTGTTTCTAAGTGTCCCAATTGACCACTTTGTCACCTGCCCCCCAAAGCTTGAATAAACCGGCCTCAATGAAAACCTCCATCAAACTCAACTCCAATCTCACAGTGACAAATGGCATATTTAGCTCCCATTTTAACCTTTTCAGCTGATTGAAGAGGGTACTCCAAAGCCCAGGAAGTCAGAAATAATTGTGTTAGATTTTTCAGCACAGATTGTTACCAACATGGGGGAACATTGCCAATTTATGGGATATGGAGTGATCTCAAACAAACCCCTGGAATTGCCTAATTGGCCACTCTTCTTTGAAATCTCCCAGTACTGAGAATCTCTTCCACTTTTTGCATCTTAAATATTCCTTAAAGAGGTCATAGTTGTCAAAGGATGTCCTAAACTCACATTTCCTGAGAGGTTGGTCCCCTTACCCCTCAAGTCACGTTGAATGTTCTAGGTTCCAAGTACCTTTTTTTCTGGGAAGGTCCTCATGCTGTGTAATTTGGAGGCATTTATGCTTTACTGACACATAGTATTTGACTTCCAGTGCCATTTGAAGCTCAGTGCAAAATACCATGGTGAGCTTAAGCATAGAATCTGCCTCATGGTCATGTCAAATAGAAGGGGGAGAATGCTGCACCTTTGTGACTGGCAGTGGCTATATGCCATGCATTAATCTAAATCAGCAGTTTTCAATGTGTTGGGTCGAGACCCCTTTGGGGGTCACCGGTTAGGTATCCTGCACATCAGATAATTATATTACAATTCACAACAACAGCACAATTACAGTTATGAAGAAGCAAAGTTATGAAATTTTAAAGTTGGGCTCAGCACAACATGAGGAGCTGTGCTAAAGGGTCATAGCATTAGGAAGGTTGAGAACCACTGATCTGGATGCTTAACATAAAGTAGTGAATGAATGAATTGAATCTGTGCCTCTTGAAATTGATGTTCTAGGGAGTACAGATAGGCAACAGATATAAATGCAATAAATAGGAGAAGTGTCTGCTAGAGGACACCAAAGACCATGGGATAAGTGCAGAAGTAAGCCAGGTTTAGAGAGATTAGGTTCTTGGGGTTAGGAAGGTTGGGAGAAGGACAGGTGGGATGGCCAGGCTACTATATTTTAGGATGGGGAGATCTAAGAAAAAGCATCATCAACATGGAGAAAGGAGAATGTTTCCCCAGGAGGGAAACAGTTAAAGCACAGAAATGTCTATTCTTCAAAGGCACATCAAGGTGTCTGTATCAGAGTACAAGGAGGAGAGAAAAAAAAATGGAAAAGATGCTGACAGACAGTCCAAAACAGCCATGTAGAGCTGAATAGACCAACACAGCCTAAGGGTTTGATGGTCTTCTGATTGAGATGGAGAGCTATTTGGGAGTCTTAAGAAAAGAGGGGACAGGCTACAGTGTACACCATGTGATTATTGGCTCTGTTCTGTTGAGGATAAATTTAGGAGAAGTAGGAAGAGAAGCAGGGAGATCTGATGGGAGATGGTTACATTTGTTAGTTCCATAGATCTCCTAAAACAAAGGACCACCAACTTAATGGTCAAAATCAACAGAGATGTATTACATCTAGTTATGGAAATAATGAATCTAATTTATAAATTATTTGTATAAATAATAAATCTAATAAATCAAGCTGCTGGTCACACCATGTGCTCCCAAAGCCTCTGCGGAAGGATCTTTTTTTGAGTCTACCAGGTCTGGTGATTCCAGATGGTCCTTAGCTCCTACTAACATCTCTGGTACCTTGACCTATTTTTATAAAATTGTCCCCTCCTGAGTTTCCCGCTATAATCTTTCCTCTGTGTTCATCCTTCTTCTGTGAGTGTCTATCTCTGTGACCAAATGGGTCTTTCTCATGAGTGTGTCACTCACACTGAGCTGAAATCTTACAGAAACAATCATACTTTGAATGTATCTTCAATGGCCCTTATTCCTGAGTCACGTCCCATTCTTAGGGACAGGGGCGTAGGTTTTAGCATAATTTTATAGTCAGTGGGAGGCAGAGGAAACACAATTCAATGTATAACAGGTAATAATCTAGGCGACAAAGGGTGAAGAGCAAGAAGAGGATGGTAGCAGGGGCCTGCTGAGCAGTGATGAGATTCTGATTGTAGTGTGGTGGTAGAACTGCCNGGGATAAGTGCAGAAGTAAGCCAGGTTTAGAGAGATTAGGTTCTTGGGGTTAGGGAGGTTGGGAGAAGGACAGGTGGGTTGGCCAGGCTATTATATTTTAAGATGGGGAGATCTAAGCAAAAGCATCAGCAACATGGAGAAAGGAGGATGTTTCCCCAGGAGGGAAACAGTTAAAGCACAGAAATGTCTATTCTTCAAAGGCACAGCAAGGTGTCTGTATCAGAGTACAAGGAGGAGAGAAAAGAAAACGGAAAAGATGCTGACAGAGAGTCCAAAACAGCCATGTAGAGCTGTATAACACAGCCTAAGGGTTTGATGGTCTTCTGATTGAGCTGGAGAGCGATTTGCGAGTTTTGAAAAAAGAGGGGGCAGGCTACAGTGTACACCATGTGATTATTGGCTCTGTTCTGTTGAGAATAAATTTAGAAGTAGGAAGAGAAGCAGGGAGATCTGGTAAGAGATGGTTACATTTGTTAGTTCCATAGATCTACTGAAACAAAGGACCGCCAACTTAATGGTCAAAATCAACAGAGATATATTACACCTAGCTCTGGAAAAAGTGAATCTAATTTATAACTTATTTATATAAATAATAAATCTAATAAATCAAGCTGCTGGTCACACCATGTGCTCCCAAAGCCCCTGGGGAAGGATCTTTCTTTGAATCTACCAGGTCTGATGATTCCAGCTGTTTCTTAGCTTGTGCTAATATCTCTGGGGCCTCGGCCTATTTTTCTATAATTGCCCCCTCCTGGGTTTCCTGCTATCATCTTTCCTCTGTGTTCATCCTTCTTCTGTGTGTGTCTATCTCTGTGACCAAATGGGTCTTTCTCATGAGCATGCCACTCATACTGAGCCTGAAATCTTACAGAAACAATCGTACTTTGATTATATCTTCAACGGCCCTTATTCCTGAGTCACGTCCCATTCTTAGGGACAGGAGCGTAGGTTTAAGCATAATTTTATAGTCAGTGGGAGGCAGAGGAAACACAATTCAATGTATAACAGGTAATAATCTAGGCGACAAAGGGTGAAGAGCAAGAAGAGGATGGTAGCAGGGGCCTGCTGAGCAGTGATGAGATTCTGATTGTAGTGTGGTGGTAGAACTGCCNAGCATAATTTTATAGTCAGTGGGAGGCAGAGGAAACACAATTCAATGTATAACAGGTAATAATCTAGGCGACAAAGGGTGAAGAGCAAGAAGAGGATGGTAGCAGGGGCCTGCTGAGCAGTGATGAGATTCTGATTGTAGTGTGGTGGTAGAACTGCCCGAATTTGATGCTCCATTAGATATGAAATGTGTAAGAGAAAGGAAAGACAGCTCTAGGAAACCTTACTGAGCAGACGGAAGAACTGAGAATTAAAGTTTGGGAACAGAAGGTTAGAAAATTTGTGAATGATAGTTGAGATAATCACTTAGATAAAGGTAAATGCTGAGTGGGAAATTGGATCACTGAGCCTACAACTCACAGCAGAGTCTGGATTGAAGGTGTGAACAGTATACATTTACAAATATTCAACACACGAAGAAAAAGCCAAATGACTGATGATGATCATCAAGAAAGTAGTATATCCAGCTCCTGGGAATTCATAGAAAAGAGTCCAGATCAGTACATCCCAGAGGCACTTTTGCATCAATGTGTATAGCAGCAATGTTCGTAGCAGCAAAATTATGATAGCAGCATGGGCACCCATCAACAGAATCCACACAATCAAAATTTAAAGAGCATGCCAACAAAAGGTCAGTGTATTTAGAAAAGATGGTCACAGTGTGATCTGTGGGCCACTCCAATATGAAGATAAGGAAGAAAAGGAGGAACTACCAAAGGAGAGTAAATGGGAGGAGCTAGCAAAATACAAGAAAGACTAAGACTGAAGAGGTCTTAAGAGCCATGTGAAGGAAGTATAGAGAAGGAGACGTTGCCAACTGTATCAATGCCGTAGATATGTCAGAAATAAAGGTGAGACCTAATTCCTGGGTTTAGAAACAGGAATGTGTATGAATTTGACAGCGACTGCTATGGAGTGGAGATGGAATTTAAGAGTAAACAGGAAGAGAGGAATTTGGAGGGGCAAGTAAAGATAATGCTTGTAAGGAGAGGACAGCCTAATAGGATTTGGGTACTGTGCTCCTGGTAGAAGAATGAGGGCCTGGGTTCTATTCCCTAGCATCCCTAGCATTAAAGAGCCAGATGTAGGAGTATTGCCTCTATCCCAACACTGACTTTGGGATATAGAGGCAGAGACAGGCCAATCCCTAGGGCTCAGTGGTCAGCTAGCCTAACCTAATTGGTTTGCTCCTGGTTCAATGAGAGACCTTGTTTCAGAAAAAAAGTGGAAAAGGGATAGGGAAAAACATCCAATGTTGACCTCTGGCCTTCATATGTGCACATACGGACCCATGTACTTGCATGCCCAAGTACACACTCACACACATTCAGAGATTAAAAAATAAAAAGATAGGTTTTTAATCTTTGTGTTTTAAATGTTAGGCAATGATCTGGAGATGGAGATGCTGCATCCTTATCTGATGGTTCTGCTTTCATGATGTCCTTTTCTGCCCTTAGGCAACTTTGTACGTAGGCTGGTTGCTCATGTGGAAATGTCCTGTGCTCTGAAGTACCCCCTTCCTTTGCTTTGCTTCTTGTTTCAGTGTCTAGAATATCATCATTAGATAATTTCTCTGGCAACCTCCCTGGGCTTGGGAATAACTGACATCGGAGCATGGAAGCTAATGTATTCACCAACTCAAAATGTTCATTTTGATAATAGAATTACAAACCCAGCATCCACATAAGACAGACTCCATCATTTCACCTCCGCGGCATTGGTCCTGGCCAAGCTGTCTTATTTTCTTCATGTTTAAGTAGTTTCCAAACAAGTACCCCTGGTATGGTTGCTTCTTTCTGCCTCTTTTCCCATGCTCTCATCAGAATCCCCTTTCTTAAACTCAAAGCTGGCCCTACAAAACCTTCCCAAAGATCATATTACTCTCATGTTTGTGTGCTTACAACTGTCTGTCTGCTCACTGGCTTCTTTAGTTTGAAATGTCCTTCCCTCCGTGTTATCCTATTCTGGAAGTCAGTTTATATTCATGATTCGATGTGACGCTCTGGAAACCTCTTCTCCAAAATCCTGTTTGATTCTTCTACCAGCCAAACCCAGGGAAGTTGATTGCTCTTGCTTCTGTGCTCCCAAATGATTTCTGGATAACACAATGATGTTTTAAAATGTCCGCTAGTGTGCTTTTTCCTCTTTCTTTCTTGATCACATGGTACAATCTGAGAAGGTGGAGATTGGGAGGGGTTCCCTTTTCTTTTTAATACTTCCTAGTACATACAGTTCTGAGAACACCATGGGAGTTGAACCCCACACATTCAAGGATTCGTTGTCAAAGACAGACACTCCCCGAGAATGCCTACCTTGGTCAGTTCCTTGTGGGTATTGAAATGGAACATCTTTTCCTTGTCTCTGTCTTCTCTTTCCCAGGACATTCTCTAGATGCAAGCAGTTAGTTTACATATTTTTTTCTATGTGGATACAGGTGCTGCCAGTCTTATTGTCTGGTTTGTGATTGTAGGGGGACACAGAAGTCCCTGCTGTCCTTGCTTCCATGTAGAAACCCCTTTCCAAAGGTCATGAGGACCAGAAATAGAATTCTGGAGACAAAGGTGAAGGGAAAGAGGACATTTTGTTGTAAATAGCCTGCCTGTCCCTTTGCGGGAAACCAACACTCATCCCTTCATTTTGCAATTAAGAATCAGGTTTTCTTTGTCTCTGGTGGTGTCAACAAATGCGACACCTTGATATGGACCAGCCAGAAAGATCTATAGAACATTGTTAGGTCAAACAAAAACTATGACTTGAATGATTTCACTACTTCCATTCTTCTGCCATTCCAGAGGAGGGTGGCTGCTGTGGCGATCTTTAAGCCAATCTCGCTAATTAGCAGGAAGCTTTGGATCCAGAAACCAGACTGGAAGCACTTGGGGTTCCTAGAATATTCCCTCACTGGGAGAGTCTAAAATTAAACCTTATCATTGTGTTTTTGAATTATTATAGATCACTGATGCCCTCAGGCACTCATCGAGTATCTGTGTAATTCCTGTGACTCAAGGAAAAGAAGGAAAACAGAAAGACACATTTGGTACAACAAAAATCCTTTAGGGATCTGCAAAACAGTGTGGCTGCTCTGCCAAGAGGCATTAGGCTGAGGTACAGTCGGGGCTTCTCAAAGAGATATTGTCAGGCAGGAAATGTGAAGGTGAGTGCCTATCTTTAGAAATAGAAACATAAACATTTTAAAACTACATTTATTTATTATATTTATTATTTAATTGGTATTGTAGATCAGTGTGTGTGTGTATGTTTATATATGTGTGTTTGTGCATGTGTGTGGACATACACATGGAGATCAGAGGGCAGCTATTGGGTGTTGGTTCTCTTCTCCCATGTGGGTCCTAAGGGTTGGACTTGAGTTGGTCAGGGTGGGCAGCAAGCAGCATTCCCTGCTGAGCTATCTCACTGGCCTCAGAAATCAGATGTCTTACACCCATCTGCCTCTTCGGTCTGGAGTCTGCAGGAGGTAATCATGTGGTATGAGAGATTGTGGCAGTCTAGGCTTGATAAATAACCCTGTCCTTTCTCACTGAGGGAAGTGAGGGATTGCTATGGACTCCATTCCTCTTCCTTACGCCTGCTACTGTAAAGCTTTGTGATGAGGGTCAACCATGGCCCTGGTCATGAGCCATGCAGAGCTGTCCTCCCACAAACTGTGATGAGTCAACAGTGGTGGGCATTGTTCTCGTGGGGTATCCTCTTTCAGAGTGAGGTGACAGGGATTTGAGCATTACTCTGCCCATTTAATAATGAAGCCTGAATCACAGATGAGAAAAGGCATCTGGAAAGTTCATCCAAGTTTCTTCAGAGTGTCTCATGCTGCCTTTCAACACATGCTTAGGGCACATGAAAGTAGGATGAGTCAGTCAGCACCATCTTCTGTGACATCTGTTCCCTATGTTGTGAAGTAGCAGTACAATTCTCTTTTTAAAAAGATACTTATCCTTGAGGGTCTTCGGGTGTTGAGACGCAGAGTGGAGGAACAGAAGTCTGTATATCTATCTGAGCCTGCTGCATAAACTGAACCTATGAGTCAAAACTTCAAGGATTAAGTGGGAAGTCTTCTACAAGAGGTCAAGTTTGGAAAGATCATTGTATTTCAAGCTATGTGACTTTGGGTACTAATCTCTTTAAGACTCAATTTCTTCATATGAAAATGGAAAGAGAAGTACATTCTGAGTAGAGTTATTGTGAGGTTTAAATCAGATAATGTTGGAAAAGAATGTACAATAAAACCCCAATGTAGACAAATAAATATGTAAATTTATAATGATAAAACAAGTGAAATTTTCAGAACACACAAAAGAAATGTTAAATAAGTAAACACAATGGGGGGAAGCTAATTAGGGTGAGATGGGTGGGAATCTGTAGGCTGGGGTTGCCCTGGAGATTGGTCCACAGTCCACAGAGCTCTAGCTATTGGCTAAGTTCATGAAGAGGGGAGAATGAGGGAGGCTCACTTTGTCGGCCAGATAACTGAGTTAGGCACTAAGAGCAAGGACCAAGGCAGGAGGTCAGTTCTAAGACACAGTCAGTGGAGTAGGTGTGAAGATGTAGGATCTAGGCAGATCCTACTGGCCAAGATTTGAGCCAGCTGCTCGTATTTGGTGGAGGATGGAGGAGTGGAAAAGTACTGCCGAATGTCATTCACCTTGATCTGAATGTGTCTGTGTCCAGGAGCATTATAGAACCTCCCCTTGGGGAAGATGAGAATGCACAGCTGAGAGAGTGGCTAAGACAAGGGAGTGGGCATGAGGGGGTCCTGCTCCTGCTGGCGGGGGGGGGGAACAAGAACATAGATGTGAATAACCATGTGTCAAGTGGGAAGGAAGAGCAGTCGACAAGTTTGAGTTGAGAGGAGAGGGGCGAGGAGAGGTATGAGGAGGGGTGTGTCCTGAGGAAATGAGATTTGATCAAACTGGTGGAGAAAAATGTTAGTGCTTTAGACAAGGCGAGATGCATGAAAAATCAGCCTAGATGAAGAGTAGTTCAATGGTTATGGGATGGAAAGACTGGAGGGGCGGTGGCAATGAACTAACAAACACAGGACTGTGGACAGGAAGGTTAGAGACGGTATCTCTCAGTCCTAGATGGAAATATGCAAAAAGCGAAACACTCTGAACTCAGGCCAGAGACAATGGGGCATGAAGGACCCATTCTTTGCTTGCTTCGATTCTCATTCCTTTCAGATAATCTTGGGAGGAGTAGAAGCTTCCAGAGAGCCCCTGGTGGATTTGTTAACTAAACTGAGGTTTTAAGATTTAGACAGGCAACATCAAGAAGGAAGTTTCTAGGGCTCTTCTATTCCCTCAGAGCCCTCTTGTTTCCAGAGTATATATGCATCACTGGGACTCTGCAGCAGAGAAACCTGCGAAGGGTGTGGGGTCACAACTACTGCTGATCAGAGGAACCGATCTCCCCCACTCCAGCTGTGGTGCTGGGGGTAAATCCATGAATTTGTATGTGCGAGGCAAGTTTACTCTACCACCGAGCCACATCTCCGGCTGGCAGAACTTTCTTCCACTGGTATTTCTCTTTGTCAAGGTGTTTGAAAAGGAGTTGTGAAAAGAGAGGAAACATTTGGAAAGGCTTTAACGGAGGGAAATGGGTTGCACAAAGAGTCCCCATGCTACAGGAGTTAGAAGATACATAAAAAAAAAAAATCTCGGAGTGTAAGCAGATCACCGAGTGGGAGAAGCCAAGAATGGCAGATTCCCTCGGGTCAAAAGCCATGGCAGAAGCTTCTGAGACCTGCCAACACCTACTCATCACTCCCTTGTCACTCCTTAGCTTTCCTGGGATGTGAGACAGCTGAAAGTGATACTGTAACACTTTCCCTCTACCAACAGCTAGAAGAGTTTTGTAGAAACACAACATGATTCTTCACAAAAGTACTCCGGTACAATAAAAAGGACAGAAAATTATGAATCAATGTATTTGAATTCTTATCTCTCCCAGGTCTTTGTGAATGTGAGGACCATGGTCACATCATACTAACTCTATAGTTTTGTTAAATCTATAATGCCAGGTTAGAAAATGTCTTCCAAATTTAATATTTAATAATTATGGAATTCATAAAGTCACAGAAAGAAAAACACAATAGGCCAATGTTTTCAAATTCAAATGAATATAACTGCTTTTATTATTTTTTAATAAAAATGGAGGTTTGAGACCCATTTAAATCAGGTTTATTCATTGAATGAATAAAAATCAGTCTTTGTCTATTTTAGCCTTGGAGGTATTATGTTCCAGTGACTCACCTTCGACCAAATGTACCAGAAAGATAATGTATCTCAATTTTGTATTTGCATTCCTTTAGGAGTGTTTTATCCTACAATCTTTTGGTGATATATCTTGATTTAATCTGATTTCAGATTATCCTCAGGTGTTGTGGTGGAGTTTTAAGGAGCTATAGATTTCAATCTTAAAGGCTATGGACTTCAATAATTTCCAAATAGATTTCACCTTTCTTTTAGCTGCTGTAACCCAACTTATTGCCCTTGTTGTTACCATGGTAATGATAGCTGACATCACTGAGTCTGAAAGCACAGACAATTCCCCCACACACTCAGGAAGCCTTGGAGATAAAAATATTCAGAGAAAATATAGACTCTGGAAGATAAATCTGTTTTTCCCTACACAAATTCTAGTTTAAACTAAAATATACAAAATGTATTGGCATGACATCTTTCTCTAAGCAATTTGAAGTATTTTATGAAAACTCAATCTTGATTTTTACCCTTAGTGGAGAAAAACTATCCAAATATGTTTTTTCACCCCACAGGGTAGAGCCTGCTACTGTTACTTTGATAAACTGTCATGCTGTCAAGTTGTGGTCTAAATACTTTTCTGTGAATACGTAGACCCTGGCTGCTCTCCATTATGGTCAGAGAATGGGCAACAGCCAATGGAGAGAATAACTGGACAAAATGCTAAGAATAGAAGCCTAAGGGCTCAGTCCTAAACAAAACAGCTGTATCAATACCCTGCCACACTCCAAAGGCTCAGGGACTTTGTGGAAGAAGGGACAGAGAGAATGCAAGAGCCAGAGGGTGGGGAAACGGCTGAGCAAGGAAACGCTGTCTTCTAAGTGCTGCATGGCTATGGCTCTAACAAACTCACAGCCTAGTTTTCTGTGCTTACCTGCATGAGATCTGTGCAGGATCAAGCCACCGAAACTTGAAGTGTAGCTAGGATAGACGATCTCCAGGCTCCACCTATTACTGGAGAGCTATTAGCGCTTGGTAGTTGCTTGGAGAGTGGGAATCTTTTTTCTTTTGAAGTTGTGGCCACTGCCAGGTTTCCCATGATCCAGCGAATGGTCCTACACACATGAAATATGGGCAGCACTAAATAGATGCAGTGGATCACTTACAAATAAAAGAGATGAAGTTTAGAAAGAGCTTTGTTGTAGGGGATATGAGGGCAATAGGAGGGAGAGAAAAGGGAAAAACATATAAACAAATTTTATCACATACCTTCCTGAAACTCTGAAGAATTTAAGGACAGAGATAAGGGATATTTAAAACTATTTTGCAGCATTGTGCCAATCTTGCCTTAAATATTTACTAAACTGTTAAACTTAATCTTGAGTCTAAATGACTGTGTGGAATGAAGACACTGGTAGAGCATCTCCAAAACAGAGCAATGAAGGAAAGGGGAGCCAAGGAAGGAGAAATCGGCAGAGTCTAAAGAAAGTTTATTTCTTACCATTTTGTAAACATAATAACATAAAGGAATGAGGCAATAAACATCAACAATCACCAAATTCATTTAGTGAAAGTTCTTGGAAAACATGACAATGAATGGATTGAATTCTCAACAGACAAGCCCAGTGACTTTTATTAGTATCACTCTAAGGAGACCTAGATTTTAGTTCCTTAGTAGAATATGGTTAGTTGTATCCAGGACTACACGAGAAGTAATGTGAACCATTGAAAAAGACCAGAATTTGACCAGCTTCTGAATCAAGATGTCATGTTCCTGTCACTAGATAGTCATTTTGATCAATCTCAGGAAGATGCAGTTAGTAAAATTAGGAAATTGAAAAACTACATGACAAAGAATCCAGTTATTGGATGAATAAATGTTAAGAAAGAGTCAAAAGAAATCTTAAAATCAAAAGAATCTTAAGACATAGTACATTTAATTGCAAGGGGTAGATATTTTAGATCTCAATTGAGAAAATCAACAGTGAAAGCAAATTCTAATTGTCGAGAGTAGGAGAGCACTCAGGCTTCTGCTGTCGTTGAGGAATTAATTACTTTTAGATGTGGTAGTGTGGTAGTATGAGGAATATTCTTAGCTCTTAGAGACATATTGCATTAGCCAGGTTTTACTGGAGAGACAGAAACAATACTATAGAATAAATAATACAAGGCTATGATAATACTGAATAATGCAAAATGCTACAAGCCATCTTCCTAAGAGACTTTTTCCCTTGCTGACTTTGACAGAGCAAGCTGCATGTGGCCAACGCTACAAAGGAGAGCTATGAAGCCAGAGGAAAAGAGAGAGCGAGAGTACAGGGGAATACTTTAAGAGTGCTGGCTTCCGTGACTATGGAAGCTGGGAAATCTCAGAGGGGACCAAATGCAAACTGGAGTCCCAGGGCAGCAGTTGCACGGCTCAGTTCAAGTCTAAAGACCTCAGAACCACAGAAATGAATGGTGTTAACTGGGTCTGAGAATGGGGGTCCAAGAACTCTGGGGTACCACCAGCACATGTCTTCAGTACAAAGGCTGAAGAACCTAAAGTTCTAACATTCACAGGGAGAAAAGGAAGGGCATCCCAGCTCCAAAACATGAATTAATTTGCTATTCTTTGTCTTTTTGTTCCATCAGGGACTTGACTAATTGCATGTTGCCTGTGTACACTAAAGGTTGATCCCTCAAACTCAGTTAACTGAATTGCTTATTAATCTCGTATGGAACACCCTCACAGGTGTACCCAGGTATAGTTTTACCTGCACCTAAGTCCTTTAGTCTAAGTTGACACCTAAAAGTAATCATCATAATGCTATATTTGTCAGCAGATGCTGTGTAACAAATTAGAACACACCAGGATTCTCAGGGCAATACCTGATTATTATCTCAGTTTCTGTAAGTTGGGTCTGAACACAGCTTAGCTGGGTCTTCTGTGAGGAATCAAGAGGACCAAGGTATCTTCAGGGCCAAGGGGCTCATTGGAGAGTTGAGTGAGGAAGGGTTCACATCTTGGCTCATGCAGTTGTTGGCAGAATTCAATTCCTTACACAAGAATAGTTGAAAGTCTGCATTTCTTGCTACTGCTGAGTTGGAGGTCACTTTCAGCGCTTTTTCTGGTAATCCTTTCCACTGTGGAAGTTACAGCATACAGCTTGCTTCTTTAAAGCCTTCGGGGGTGTCTCCTAGAAAAATGGGCATTTTAATCTTTATTGCTATGGTAATTATCATTGCCATCACTATTATTGTGTGATGCCTATAAGGGCACAGGAGCGCTACAGTGTACACAGAAAGTCAGAGATCAATTTAGTGGAGTCAGTTCAGCCCTTCCACCATTATGTGGCTTTCAAAGACTGAAGTCAGGCCCTCAGGCTTACACAGAATGTGATTTACCCTGCTGAGCTGCCTCACCAAGCCCTATTTAGTATAATCTTAAAATTTCTTAATTGTGCTCATTTTGACACATTTTTATTGCTCTATTGATTGCAAGGAAGTTATACATTTTGTCCATTCTCAAGAGGAGAGAATCACATAAGGTTATGAACATAGGGAATCTGAATCATAGGGAAACTTTAAGTCTTGTACACCATACACACTTGATTTTTGTGAATTGCATATTATTCCTTAAAATAATATTTTGTCTCTGTGTGTACATGTGGTATGTGTGCATGCATGTTTGTGTACTGTAGGCAGACCATATCCCAGCACGTGTATGGAGGGAGGTCAGAGGCCAACCTCAGATGTCAGTATTTGCCTTCCATCTTGACTGAAGCAGAGCTCATCACAGGCATATGCTGCAGGCTGGCTGAACCCGGAGCTTCTGAGGACTCTCCTGTCTCCACCTCTTATCTTGCTATTGAAGCACCAGATTTACAGACGCATACAATGAGGACTGACTTTACAAAGACCCTGGGGATCCAGCCTCAAGTCTTCACACTGTGTAGCAAGTGCCTTTACACACTAAGCAATCTCCACAGCCTGGTGGGATGCTTTAGAAACATTTTTGAAAAGTTCATATACATATACAATATATCTTGGTCATATCTACCCTGACTTCCACCTTCCACTCTCCCAGGATTTTCCAGCACATCTTTCTCCCAACTTCTTGTTGTTCTTTCATGTTTATTTATCTGAACCACTGAGTCCAATTAGTGTTGTACTAAGATTCATGAGCACCAGCATGAGGAACCTTACAGGGACTCAGCTTCTTGTAGACTTGGTAGCTCTTGCTACTACTTTTTCTTTTTTTCCTAGAGTCTAAAAATACATGGTTCATGTATTATTCTTAGGACCTATGGGGTATTAAATCTATGGTACAAACTAGCACTGATTACAAATGCTTTCACTACCTTGGAAGCGACATTTGATGGTTTCCGCTTGGTCTCTGAGCTTCTCACTAAGATGCTACCTACGTACATGAGATGAAGTTCAAACCTCCATGTCACAACTGCTACCCCAATTCCTACCATATGCTACCCTCGGAGCCTCCAAGAATAGAAGATAGGATCTCGGTGGCTAAGTTAGTCCCTAACAGCTCTAGTTAACTGTGTGGTCTGACCAGTAGAAGAGGAAAGCGTATGGATATTCCTTAGAAGGTGGCAGAAAGAAAGGTCTGGGAACTTGCTCCACTATTGTCGCGCCCACCCTTGTCCAGCAAGGAATGACGCAACACCAGAGCTCTTCTTGACAGTGGTTTACATTCAGGACCTTTTTTAAACAATGTTGTCTCTCTCACCAGGCAAGCCTCTCCCAGCCCTTAAGTAGGCCAAGGCCGCCAACCCCGGATCG
>LOEQ01013053.1:5894-16811 GCA_001685075.1 Bramus lutescens
AAGGAAGGCCAGCCTGAAGCCTACAGGGAAGCACAACACAGCTGAAGACAAGATTCGAAGATGCAGATTTCCACTGTGTCCCTTTAATGAAAGATGGACTTTAGAACACACCAAAGCCCCACACCTAAGGGCAATGGCCTGCAGACTTTCACATAGGGAGTTCGAAAATTGAAAAGGAGGCAGATTTCAAGCCCTAGGACGCAAACTCTCTTGAGCTGCTTCCCATGTATTGTGTGGCCTCCACAGCTAGGTAGGGAAGAAACCAGCACAGGCCTTCAGTCAGAAATGGAGATCAGCTGTTTGAAGCTAACTAGAATGTTAGAGAGAAACCACTGGCAGGGGCTGAAACTGGCCACAAGGAAAGTGGTAAATAGAAATTGATGACCGTAAGCACAGTCAGTTAGTGATTCTATCCTGACCAGGTTAACAGAGCTAAAAGAAAAGCTTGTGGCACTATATACTGCTAGTTGTTCCTTCCTGGCCCTAAAGCTAAATGGTAAACTGATGACAATAAACACAGTTAATAATTATTCCCTCTTCCCTTAGACAGGGCCTGAGTTCCAGTACACATAGGTGAGCTCAAGGTTAAAGCACATAATATTAACATTGAATACTTCATGCTCAGCTAGCCTGAAAAGGGAGACTCTTGCTTCTGTACCAAAAGCATACATCTCCCTGGGAGAATGGCACTGTCTTCCCTTCAATAAAAACTACAAGTAGCAATTGTCCTGGGTCTCATTCTTTCTGTTCTCCGAGTGTGCCCATCTTCTCTCTCCAAGTGGCATCTTTTTACATTTGCTCTATGAAAGTGCAGCTTTCTGTTTCTGCCTCTTCCATTTGCTGGCACATTTACCCAGAAGCGCTCTCTCTCTGTGTGTCTCTCTCTGTCTCTCTCTGTCTGTCTCTCTCTCCCTCTCTCCCTCTCTTTCCTTCTCTCTCCCATTCTCTCTCATCTCTCTCTCTCATTCCCTTCTGCATCCATGTTTAAGTTATTTTAACACTAAAACCAAGAACCTGCAAAAATTTTGCTCCCATCTATGGCATTTCTGAAATCTATGATAGAATTATTAAGATGATGTCTTAGTCACTGTGAAGAGACACTGTGACCAAGGCAACTTAACAAAGAAAGCATTCAATTGGGGGCCTGCTTGATGTTTCAGAGACTCAGTCCATTTCTGTCATGTCAGGAAGCATGGCAGCAGGCAGGCAGGCATGGCATGGAGTGGTAGCTGAGATCTTACATCTGATCCACAAGCAGAGACACAGAGAGTAAGGCTGAGTCTAGCTTTTGAAACCTCAAAGTCCATACCCAGTGGCACAACTCCTCCAACAAGGCCATACTCCTAATCCTTCCTAGACAGTACCACAGCTGGGAACCAAACATTCAGATATATGAGCTTATGGGAGTAATTCTCATTCAAACCACCACAGTGTTAAATTTTATTTTATATATATTTTGCCACAATTAAATTTTTATTAAAAAAATTTATTCTGAGAAAATAAGAGAAATTTCCATGTTGGGTATTTGAATGGGTATGCACCCACTCATTACAAAGGCATGTTAGTCTTCCTATATTAAAAAGGAATTTTGTAATAAAAGGGAAAGCTATTAGTCACTAGATCCATCAGCTATAGTAAAAACAGCCCTGTAGCCTAACGGTCCCTCTTCAATCTTTCCTCACCTTCCTGAAACGAATGTCTTCTAATGAAATCAGTAGATGGTATGGGTTATGAGTCAGGGTGGAAGATGCTTCTTATACCTGGAATTACCATCTCATGATACAAAAGCCTGCAGAGGATTATTGGCTCACAGGAGTAGTATATCACCCTCCTTCGAAGGGACAAAATATTTAATGAGAAGGGGCAAGTGATCTGAATCTTGGGAATTCATTAGAGACTGACTAGTGTATCAAATTTCTTCTCAGTCCAGCATGAGGAAGAAGGACATGGAAAACAGTGGTTAACTCAACTCTGCCACCTGTGAAGACTTCAGTGTTTTTGAATATTCAGGGGGAAGATGAGTGGTAAATAATAATAATGTCCTACTCTTTAGTTGGGAAAAATAATTTATCTCTCAAAACTCTGTCTTCTTATTATTAAATCTGGAGATAAAACTACTAAGCCCATAGAATTGTTGTGAAATGCCCTATTGTATTAATTATTGTGAAAGGACTGGTAATTATTAATTACCAGTCTTGGTCTCTATATTATTAATAATCATGTGACCCTAAACAAAGAGTTCAAATTATGCCCTATAAAAATGTGAAGTCAATAAAGGATCTTTTGTAATCCCCAAAGAGTGTTATGAGTGGTAAGATCTGATAATGCATTCAGAAAAGGAGCAACTGGATAACATGTTAAAAAACAGACAAGATCAGAGGGCAGTAAGGACAGGGTGAAAGTTAGGACAAGGTCATGGGCAACAAATAAAAAAGAGGTGTGCAAACAGTACCATTGTGATTGCCCAGAACATTCACATTGCCCCTGTTTGCCTTGTGAGTGTGCCAGAAACTTCCTCCCACTCTCAATGTCTGGCCCAAAAGGAAAAGACATAGTGATTAAAATAGTAATTCTTGGAGTAGGGACCTCTTTGTTTGTTCTAAACATTTCTACTGTGGGCCCATGAACAAGCAGTCAAGGCTTTAGAAGATAATGGGAGAGCAAGAGCGAGAAGAAGCTCTCTAGCATGGTTTGATCAGGACTTTGTGATGGTATTGTGGATAATGGTATGTGTCCAGGAGACAACATATTTTGTTTGCTTGGTTATTTTGGAGGCCAGGACTCATTAGCCCCAACTGGTCCTAGCTCACTATTTAGACCAGTGACACTCTTGCCTATACGTCCTGAATGCTGGGAGTGCAGCTATGTACCATCATGGCTGACTCTAGAGACTATATTTTGAGTTTGGAATTTAGACTCTTTTCCTGGGTTGATGATATACAGTAGTGACCTCAGTCACCATGCTAAGGGGCTCCTGCTCAGCCATATAGTTCTCACTCCCCATGCTAAATGGCCCCAACTTAGCCATATAGTCCAACAGGTAAACATTCAGCACCACAGAGAGTTGTGCCACAAAGCTCAGAAATTTGGTAGGCTGTTTTTTAAATGCATTTTTAAACTTTTGATCTTTTCAATTAATGGCTGTTTCATTGGGACACAATCCTTTCTCAAGAGCATATATACCTGGAGGATTTCATCACTAAGAAGATTCTGAATTAACTGTTCACACTCTGAAAAAGGAGAAGCTGAGTCTGTCAGGCAGCAATTGGTTAGAGATGAATGCGCCTCCTCACAAATGTGACGATCTGGAATGCCACTTACAGGACCAGCTAGAGTTGTTGAAGTACTTTTTCTTAGCAACATTCTTTTTTATGTAAATTTTTTAAATTTTACATTCTAGTTCCAGTTTTCTCTCCCTCCCCTTCTGCCCACCCACTTCCCCCATCCCACCCTCATCCACTCCTCAGAGGAGGTAAGGCCTCCCTTGGGGAGTCAATAAAGTCTGGTATACCAAGTTGAGGCAGGACCCAGTCCCTCCCCACTGTATCAAGGTAGAGCAAGGTATCCCACCACACGGAATGGGCTCCAAGAAGCCAGTTCATGCACTCAGGATAAGAGTCCTGGTCCCACTGCCTGTGTCCGCTAGCCCCAACCCAACAGATCAAGCCACGTAACTGTCATCCACATTCAGAGGACTTTGTTTGAGCCCATGCAGGGTCCCCAGCTGTCAGTCCAGAGTCCATGAGCTCCACTAGCTTGAGTCAACTGTCTCCATGGATTCCCCAATCATGATCTTGACCACCACCCCCTTGCTCATATGATCCCTCCTCCTCTCTTCATCTGAACTCCAGGTGTTCAGCCCAGTGCTCTGCTTTGGGTTACTGCATCTATTTCCATCAGTTACTGGATGTAGGTCCTATGATGACAATTAGGGTGGTCACTAATCTGATTATAGAGGAAGGCCAGTTCAGGCAAAAACCTCTCCACTATTGCTAGTAGTATCAGCTGGGGTCATCCTTGTGGATTCCTGGGAATTTTCCTAGCACCTGGCTTCTCCCGAAATCCATAATGGCTCCCTCTATCACCATATCTCTTTCATTGCTCCCCCTCTCTGGCCCTCCACCAACTCAGCCATCTCAAGCCCTCATGCCCCTATCCCCCATCACCTCCCTTTTACTCCCCTTCCCAGTTTACCCAGGAGATCTTAACTATTTCTTTTTCCTGGGGCCATGTGTGCCCTTCTTAGGGTCCTCTTTTTTACATAGCTTCTCTGGGGTTGTGGATTGTAGCCTAGTTATCTATTGTTTTTATGTCTAATATCCACTTATGAGTGAGTTCCATGTTTGTCTTTCTGGTCTGGGTTACCTCACTCAGAATGGTTTTTTCTAGCTCCATCCTTTTGCCAATAGCAGCATTCTCTAAGTTCCATCCTATGTGGCCCACAAAGCAGAAAAGGCTATTTCACTAAATACAGTTTTGGTGTAGGTGAGGCCAGCACTGGGAAGTGAGTGAGAAGGGGGACCTCTGCTCAGTGGCCTCCTCTGAATCCCTCTGGAAACTACTCTGGAAATCATTCATGTAAGAACAAACACAGCTTCAAACTCCACTGGGGAGGTGGCTTTTGCAGCCTAGGGATTGGATGACCCTCAGTAGGAACAAGAAGGGACTCTAAGGTGCTATGTAGGCGCATCCCACCCACCCTTTACCCAGGGATCAGATAACATTAATCCCTCAGAGTCAGAGCCAAAACAATCACAGCCAAGAACAAAGCATCCCATTCACACATGCTTGGATGGCATATATTTTACACCTCAAAGGATATTCTGTAAATTTGCATCACAACTGACAGCTTTATGAGATTTCCTTCTTAAGTGCAAAAGAAAAACAAAACTCAATTTTCATTTAAATGAGTTCAGAAAAAAAGTCTATTATTCCTTTTCATTTTTTAAATTATTTCTTTAAGAATCTTTCTAGAATCAAAGAAGACACACGCCTGCACCTGGCCCTTCTAACCTCTTGAAGGAGAGGAGAGAGGACAGATGGACTGGGAAAGGCATAAATCACTCTGCACAGTATATATCAAATGGGCAATGAATCCAGTGTAATCTTAAAGTACATTCTCCGCATTAGGTTCTAGTGACGGTAGAGTTAAAACTGCAGGGTGAGAGAGAAACTGCCTAGGGCTGTGTCTAAACAGACCTTAGGAAGCTACTAGAAAGCTCCTGTGCCTCCAAGACGAGTGTGGGAAGATGGAGAATGAGAACCCCAAAACAGAAACAGGAAACTCAGGCTTGTTTCTCTGAATGGACTGACTCCATGAAGCCTTGGAGAAGTCATTAATTTGACAGAATTAAGCTGCCTGATAGCAGGCAGCCTAGGCTCCCTTACAGAAACACAAAGCAAGCACCATGCTGGGCAACTAAGTTTGAGACTTGTAGAAATCTGTGTCCATACACTAAAATGTATTTCTTTATTACTCAAATTTCCAAGCTTAGACTAGAAGTTAGTTCTGCTTAAAGCACATTCAATGAAATCACAACATCTGAAGCAAAAAGTGGCTTCTCCAGAGGGAAAACAACCAAGTCACAAGGTCATTGCCGTAACAGCTAAAGGCAGATGAGTGTCTGGACTAAGAAGGCTTCCGGTTTTAGACAGAATGTACTGCCCAGAAAAAAATAAGTAGTGAGTCACAATATCACAATCAAAAAAAGCATGAAGATGCACTCTAGGCAGGATTTGAAAATACTGAGAGAAGAACTCAATGAAGACAAGTCATTTCAACTCAAATTTTGTCTCCAATTTTTTTCAGATCACGCCTGGTTTTGCTGATAAAGCTTCCTGCTTTCAGGCTTTTAAAGTTTCAGAAAGGAACATAAGGAATGTGGGTGTATAAACTGCTTCACAGGCATCAAACCTCGGTAGAATTTCAGTTACACCTTGAAGACTGGGGAAGACTTCAGATGCATCCTACATGCCCATGGTCCTTTAGTCTGGGTTTTTGTTGGACTCCTCGCAATGGTGGTGGGGAGTGTCTCTGACTCTTTTGCCTACTCCTGGGACCTATTTCCTCCTACTGGGCTGCCTCGCCTAGCCTTGATATGAAGGTATATGACTAGCCTTAGGCATTTTCTTATGCTCAGTTTGGTTGATACCACTGGGAGGCCTGCTCTTTTCCAAAGGTAAACAGAGGAGCCACGGATCTGGGAGAGAGAGGAGATGGGAGGACAGGAGAGAGGAGAGGCTTCGGTTGTGATGTATTGTATGAGAGAAGATTAAACACAATACAATACAGTATAGTACAATATAATACAATACAATGCAATACAAAAGTACCAAGAGCCAGCGGCTCTTGTGACAAGACAGGGACGTGAGAATTGTGAACAGCATCAACTGAGATTATGCCAGGTAGGTGCTACAGTGTCATCCCCAGCTTCAGACAAACAGGACCAGGGCTTCAAGATGAAACAGCAGGATGTCTCAGCTGCTGGATGGCAAGAACTGGGTATCCTCCACAGCACAAAGACCATCAGAGCAAAAGAAAGGATCTCATAATCGTTAAGTCCAAAGTAGGCTCTCAAAATGGCAGTGCTGCTGTCAATGTCCCCTGAGTAGGTAAACAGAAAACTAAACTCAGCATTTCCTTGGGATCACAAGCGAGTTTCTGTTTCCCTTATGCACCCTCAGAGGTCAACTGCCTCAAGCAATGGCGCCCATCTATTTCCATATTAATCCAATCAGCCTACATCAGCTCAAAGATCGTCCCCCACTCACATAAAATCCTCTGATCTTCTCACCGGTTGGCTGCCCTCTGTTCTTGTAGTCAGCCCAGAAGTTTGTTTCCACAAATAAGCTTTGCTTTCTACCCACTGAGTGGTCTGGTTCAGTGAGTGCTTTCACCATGCCCTGGCTAACAACAATTATTCGATTTAATATTTTTGTAATAACTGATACTTGGTACTTCCTACATAACTGCTGTCTTAGAAAGGCTGGCTAAGTTGTGTGTGTGTGGTTTTTTCTTTTTTGTTTTTTTTTTGAGGGGGGGGGCACAAGTTAGTGCTCGAATCTGAAAAAGTTTACTTTTTTGCTGTTTCATGCTCAATACCACGCAGTCAAATATGTCTTTCACTTAGTGTCTCCAGGAATGGCAGAGGCTCTACTCTGTGATGCCTGTACCATCTGCAATATGTGGCCTCTTGGTTCCCCTTGTCCCAAAAGAGACATGTGTTTCTTCTACTCCTTGTTCATTAGTGAGAACTAGTCCTGAGGCCCTAACCTAACAGCAAAATACCTATGAAGCATGTAAAATATGCTGTGACTGCTGATTCTCTATATCACAGCAAGAAAATTTTGTAGTGCAATAGCATTAATTTTTTTAAATGTATACATTTACTGAGGAGAGGGGAAGCGAGCTTGTGTGCTGGGTGCCTGTATGGAGGTGAGAGGGTAACTTGTGGGAATGAGGTCTCTCCTACCATGTGGGTTATAGGGATTGAACTCTGGTCAAGTAAAGGTAGCACACAGGCATCTTTACTCACTGAGCCATCTTGCCAACCCAGCAATGTTAACTTTTTTCAGGATAATTATATAGAAAATATATTTATCTAGCTTTCATTGTACCTGTATTCTTACTTCAGCTATATTATGATCTATATAATGAAATTTCATTTGGTGCTAAATTCAATACATGAGTTATCTAGCACTAAAATAATTTCCATTTCAGTACAATTTTAAATTAGTCTGTGGATTGTATATCTGCTTGAATCCCTCTCAATCCAAGGCTTACTGTAACAGCAGCTGCTCTGTTTACCAAGTATTTGTATATGAACTTTTCAATGAAGAAAACATTCAATCATTGTATATAGACTCACAATTCTTTTTTCAGCTTTTCACACAAGCAAATTTAGTCCTGAGCAGGATTTAGAAACAGTCACTAACCTAACAGAATCACAAGCCTGGAAAGTGTGACGGTTTGAATGAAAATGGTCCCCATAGGTTCATAAAGGAGTGGCACTATTAGGAGGTGTGGCTTTGTTACAGAGGCGTGTGATAAGTTTTGAATCCCCATTTATTGCACCACTGCTGATGTAATAAGCCAATTAAACCAAATTAATAAATCCAGGTTTAATGAACAGAGAAAAGCACTCCTGGGTGCCGTTCAGGAGAGTGAGAGAGGTATCACATGGTAAATATGGCTACCAGATCTTAAATAGCCTGCAGGTATGGTCTTGAGCAGCCCTAAGGAGGAGCTGACTTTTGGTGGGCTTTTTCAGGGGTGGAGTTTGAAAAGGGCAGTTTCAGGGGAGATGCGGCTCGGTGTGCTGAGGGTAGGGTCTGGAATGTGGGACCCTGGAGATTCCAAGCATCATAATCTTGTTGGAGGAAGCGTGTCAGTGAGGCAGGCTTTGAGGTTTCAGATGCTCAAGCCAGGCCCAGTGGCTCATTCTCTTGCAGCATCAATTCTAGTAGATCTTAATAATAAAAACACAGGGTCAGATATGGGGTAAAGGCTGAAGATCAGAGAAGCAGAGAGGCCAGCCACTAGAGTTCTTTTGTCTCTACCAATGCTCAGATCGAAGGAGTGATCCTGTCCTCAGGCTGTGTTTCCACCAAACCTCAGACTGCAGCTGTCTCACCAAAACTGCAATGAGTTCCGGTCTCCTCCTGCCTTACATTCCTCTCTCTGCCCAGCCTTATTACTCCTGTCTCCACCCTCCTAGTGTTGGGATTAAAGGTGTGTGCCACCACTCCCTAGCCTCTAGTGACTTAACTCTGCACTCTGATCTTCAGGCAAACTTTATTTGTTGAAACACAAACAAAAGTATCACTACCTTCTCTCTGTCTGCTGCCTACGGATCTGGATATAGAACTCTCATCTCCTTCAGCAGCACCATGCCTGCCTGCACACTGCCATGCTTCCTACCATGATGACAATGGACTAAAATCTCAGAAGTGAAAGGCCAGCTCCAATTAAATGTTTGCCTTGGTCATGGTGTCTCTGCACAGCAATAGAAGCCTAGCTAAGACAGAAAGAGCAACCTCATGGAACTATGCCAGTTAGGTTAGAGACCATAAACAGCCAAGTCACTAATGCCAAGGTTCCTCCATGAAACGATGATTGTGTGATTTTCACAAAAGACAATGACTAGAAGTCATTCTGCACAGGGATACCAGAGAAAACCCAAACTGTGGTTTTTAAACTTCATTATGACCTATTTCCCCATGCACAGATGATCTGTCTCAGGAACTCTTGGGTCTTCCAGGTTCCCCTTCCAGGGTCATGGCACCCTCCTTTAAGTCAGACGAATTAAGTTCTCAGCAACTACCAGACTAACTTGGCCTCAACCACAAGGGCCAGCTCACACTATTGGTAAACAGAGCAGAAGTATTAGCACAAGGCACCAGGACTGCTGAGCAGGATGCCCAAAAGAACAAACCCCAAAGCCTAAACTAGAAGAACTCTTACAAAGTGGAACTTATAAAACAGAGCGTAGCTGTCACTGAGAAAACGAAGGGAATTTGGTGGCACTTCCAAATTTTAGACTCTGCCACCTCCTCTTTTGTAGAACACTCACAGGTGATCTCAAACTGGAGGGAAAGTCACAGAGGGAGTTACCCAGCCCATTGTACCAAAAACTTTCAGTAGAGATATTATCAATTGCAGTGAATTTTATCAAAATATAAAACAAAGGTTTGAAGCATTCAAACTTGTATTTCTTCTTCCCATGGTCTGAAATGACCATTGTTTGGGGATGTTTTGTCTGCATATAAAATTTCATTAGGTTTTGCTTGAGTTAGCTTCCCTATTCTTTTCTGACTAACCTTTGTGCTTTTATTTTTCATGTGTTATTGTTTTTTATATTATTTATTTTCTACATTCTGTTTGTCACATTGATAAAAATATTTTAAGGTTTAATTTCAAAACAAGAGAAAGAGGGCTAGCCTGAGTTCAGTGCAGAAGAGAACATAAAATAGAGATGTGGCATGTAAACCTATCACATTTTATTGAAATCAACAACAAATTTTATCGAAATAAGCAACAAAACCTGTGTGCTTTTAAACAAAACCTTTAGCATGTCTCCTAATTGTTGCACAGGTTTAAAACCTAGCTATCAAATCACATTTAAAAATTGCTGGAGCAGCAGCTATTGGCACCGAACTGGAGGGATGTGCAGGAACCAAAATGAATTATTCAGCCTGCCTCCGTGGTTCTGCACTCAAACCATGCCCAAAGAGTAACAGCCATGAGACCACCATCACCAGATTGCAAACATCTGACTTCACTCTTAAATCTTTTCTATCCTGGCTTTGGACTGCAGCTTGATTTCTCACCATAAAATGAGATAATTCAGTGTTCATGTTACCAGACCCTTGTAAGAACTAGATGAAACAATATATGGGCAGAGTTTAACAGTGCTAAGCCCATGGCAAAAAGCAAGCACTCTCTCTATTGTCTTTCCAAGGAATACCCAATAACACGTGAATGAAGCAACCAAATAGGGCTTTTACTAGAAGTAGTGACCATATGAGTTTTCCAACCGTAACCCCACTGAATCTTGACCCAGTTAACTTCTGTGGAAACCTCTCAGAAAGCTCAAGAGAAATGTTACTGGCCTCAGACCTTCTGCCTTTTCATACATACCTCATTGAAAAACATTTGATCATTGATCATATACCTTCTAAAAATTTTTCTCTTATTGACAAAATTATATGGATCCTGTTTGTTACACTGTAAAAAAAAAAATTAAATAGCTGATAATGGAGTTGAGTGCCTATGGTCCTAGAACTCAAGAGTTGGACGTAAGAAAATTGTTAAGTCCAAGGTCATCTTGGGCTACACAGCAAAACCCTGCCCCCATAGGTAGGCATGTACATAGATAGATAGATAGATAGATAGATAGATAGATAGATAGATAGATA
>LOEQ01013054.1:0-23135 GCA_001685075.1 Bramus lutescens
GGGCAGGGAACCCTGACTGCTCTTTGGACTGGAGAGGGAGGAGGAGGGAGACTGAGGGGAGGGGGAGGAAAATGGGAGGAGGGGAGGAGGTGGAAATTTTTAATAATAAATAGATAAATAAAAATTTAAACATCTTTTTCCCCCTCTTAATAACCTTAATTTTGTGTCCTGGATAGTTTTTATGGTCAATTTGATAACATCTATCATCATTTAGGAAGAGAAAACCTCAAACTAAAAAAAAAAATGCCTCCAATAAATTAGCCTGTGAAATGTTTGTGAGGCATTGCCATGACTGCAAGGTAGGAGAGCCCGACCAACTCCGGATGGGACCACCCCTAGGCTGATGATTCTAAGCTGCTGTGTAATTTAGATAGTTTACAGACAGACAGAAAAGATAAATTCTCCATGATTTCTACTTCAGTTCCTGTGTAATGCCTGTTCTGGTTTCTCTCAAGGATGGCCTATGACCTGGAAGGGTAAGTGAAATAAATGCTTTCCTACACCAAACAAAAGCTAACTTGAATATTGTGTTTTGTTTTCCCATTGAAGTTAGCTCATTTTCTAGACTTTCCCCATTTGCTTTAGGTTTTAGGGACTAGGAAGTAATACTTTCTTATTCAACAGCTTTCTATATTCAGACTATTTTAGAAAATATAAATAGGTCCAACCATCTAACTTTACTGTCTCCATTTTGCTTGATTGATAATCCACTTTTATTTTGGACATACATAACCATATCACCATATATATAACATACATCTGAAAACAAAGGAGAAAAAATCTTAATAAAACATAGGCCACTTCTGCCACTAAAACTAAGACAACATGGAGATTGGTGTGACCCTAAACATAACTCTCCATTAACTCACAGGAAGTGACTTTCAGAAAGGTTCTCTTGACTATGGTTCAAGACCATCTGTTCCCCAGCTTCTCCATGTATTACTTACAGGTTCCTCTATTTCCATGCAACAGCATCAAACACCTTTTATGTCTTCCTTTTCTTTGGAAGAAGAGATATGTCTTGTTCTTTCATCTTTAGGGAACTGTTCTTCTGTAGCAGGTGACAGGCAACCCTATCCCCAACAGCCCTGTTATAGTGATGATACAGTCTATGACACCTAGTACAATGGCATCCTATATTTCTTCAGAAAGGCAAAGCTTAATCTTATCTCCTCAAATAAGGGCCCTAGGATCTCAGGAAAAGGAGTTAAGCATGAGAGGATTTCGGTAATATCGTAGGGAACATTAGCCTGACCTTCACATGGACTTTTATGGTGATGTGTCCCATGCTAGGATGAAAAAGAGAAGGTAATGACCTTGGGCAAGGAAGCCTGTGAAAGAGAAAACATTTTTCCTCAAAGTATTAGACAGTCTCTGTCTACTTTTACAGGAAAACAACACTTGATTTCTGAAAGAAGACCAGTGCTGCAATAATTGATTCTTCTCCCCCAACGAAGAAGACAAACAGTACGCATGGGAAGTTACATGTTGTAACTTCACACTGTTGCCGATCCTCTGCCAGACATTATATCTAACCACGTGAGAATATCATCTTTGAAATTGTCTTAAATAAAAGGGAGAAGTATGACATGAAAATGTATACAAGAATTTATGCAAGAATGAGATTTTTTTCTTCAACTCTGTCTTATTGTTACAATGTTTCTAAAAATTAAAAGAGCCTTGATATGCAAAGAAACGCTGCCTTTGGTGACTATTTTCTTCCCAATATTGCAAATACCTAGAGGGGCAATATATACATACAAAAATAACTCACGAATCAAAATCCCTTCCTGTAGAAAGTACCTTTAAAAGTACATAATTGGCCTCAACAAAGGCACGTGAAGCACAACTTTCAAAGGCTTTTCCTGTTCTGTGCAATTAGTGTGGTTTTCTTTTCCAAACACAAAATGACTTTCTTTGATTTTCCTCCTACACACTATTTAAAAAGCCATGCAGTATGAAGCTCTCAGAATGCCAGATAAAATGTTCCAAAGGTCATATTAACATCTGAATATGGCCCATTAGCTTTCTACAAATATTTAGAGGCTTTGGATGCAAATTCACTAATTTTATGATGTTTTTGGTGATTGTCAACTCTCCCTACTAACAAGTGAAATTTACATGATTAGAAAATAAGGAAAATTCTTGTTTTCTTGTTCTTAGTGTTACCAACCTTGTGGAGGGTCCTGAAGGAGGATGTTTGTATCCTACAAGAGACAGGATGAAAAGAGTTAACATTTTGCTTAATCTTCAACAGGGGCTGAATTAAGTGAAATAATATTTTTCCTCTAAACCAAGAATCAAGTAAATGCACCCAATGAAGGATTCACCTTGCCACACACAGGTTCAGAGTGTCCCCCAAGTTTTCCCCACCATTAATTTAACTTCTAAAACTCAATGCAACAGACGTTTTCAGTGACCCTTCCAACTCATATTGTTAAAATAAATCTGTGTAAGGTGTCTTCTCCCATGTCGCATCTCCTAAATTCTGTAGCCAGTTGTAGCTAGACGCACCCTAAAATCTGCTTCCAATCTGGACACCACCCCACCTTCGTCTGTTGTCTGCCCTGTGCAAATGCTGACTGAATCCCTAACTTTGAATGTTTTACCCTCTTCTGCTGATTCTATTAGAATCACACAGTCACAGCCTCAGAATCTTAGTAAACTTGGAAGCCGTAGCCCATTCCCCAATAAGCTAGGGCTGTCCTCTCCAACCCTCAATAAGAAAAGATGGGTGCCTAGACAAATCGTCATCGGAAGGTTTTGCTCCTCTCGCAGCAGATGGGAGCAGATGTACAGATCCGCAGGCAAATATTAGGCTGAGCTCAGGGAACCCCACTGAAGAGAGTGGGAGAGGGGAGATGGTAGGACTCAGAGAGGTTGAGGATAGCAGAGAACATGGCCCACAGAATCAACTAAGCAGGGCTCACTGGGGCTCACAGAGACTGAAACAACAATAGCCAATCACCAATCACGGAGTCTGCATGGGTCTGCACTAGGTCCTCTGCATCCAAGCTGTGGTTGTTTATCTTGGAGTGTTTATGTGGTCTTCTAACAGTGTCCATGGGGGTGTCTCTGACTCTTTTTGCCTGCTTGTGAGATCTTTTTCCTCCTACTGGGCTGTCTCATCCAGCCTTGATATAAGAGTTTTGGCCTAGTCTTACTGTAACTTGCTGTACTATGTTCCGGTTGATACCCCTGGGAGGCCTGCTCTTTTCTGAAAGAAAATAGAGGAGGGGAGAACAAAGGCGGGAGAAGAGATGAGGGGAATAGAGGGAGGGAGAAATGACAGTCTGGATGTAATATCTGAGAGGAAAGAAAAGAAAAGAAAAGAAAAAGGAAATAAAAGTAAAGAAGGAAAAGCAGATTTGTTCAATGTGGCCCCTTAGGGTGAGGGACAAAGAGATCCTGTGACCCCTCCCACACTCCTTTGGGGTCCTGACATGAACTGGAGTTTAAACAGAAACCAGGAGCTAGGCCAAACTAAAGCAGTCTCGCCAAAAAGCATTGAATCCCCTTCCTGTTACCCTCTCAGTTCAGAGTCCCTCCTGCAAGGTCACGTGTTACATGACAAACCATAAATCCAGGAGACAAGTTCCTTTTCTGACAATTTCTCCCTCATGGTGCCCATGGTAGCTTCAGCCATTTCTTCTTCCAGCAAAAGATTTCTGGGGAGAAATTCTAATTTATTGGGATTCGTTCTTCCAACAGTCTGACAGGCAGAGGAGCACAAGCCTGCTTTCAAAGCGCATCCCCTTTCGCCAGACCAGTGGGTTCCAGAGGCCTGACCTCAGCTGGTGGCGCACACCCGCTTCTGCTCATTTCATCCCAACTGTGTTTTCGCCGCAGCACATAGGACCGCTGAGGTGACCTTCTTCACTTAAACCTTCGTGTACCTGTTTATTGCTGATTCCACCCCTGCAAGAACAGAAGGTCCTTGCAGGCGTGGATTTTCCTTCCCTGTATCGATCTCGCGAGGCTTCGACACAAACACAATTTATGTTAGAGCCCAGTAGTTCTTCCAGCAACCCTCCTTCTTCCACAGTTAACGACAGACGTTCAACTGGGGCATTGCCTATGAGTCCCTAGGTAAGCAATAATCCCTGGTGTGGGATTTCTCACCTGGGAAATGAATTAACATCAAAGCAAGCATTGGCTCTATTGGGAATTCCTGCCAGGGAACTGGAATCTAGCTGCTGGCTCCTGCTGTGAGATCTCAGCCACCATCAGACAGCCACAAGAGACTCCTATTCTGCCAGATGGGCTCTGATTCTCTTCAGAGATCCCTGCAGTGCTGTTGTCTGTCTGTCTGTCCATGTTGTAAATAAATCTTGTCATGAATGTTGTATTCCCAAGTATCTTCAGTATCCTCTTGATTCCTCCAACACATCCAAAACCTAGCGATGTAATGAGCCTGAAATAACCATCAAGATCCCCTGGCCACATACTCTGAGTGTCCATCATAGGTTCAAAACCCTCTAACGCAGTATAATATTTTATGAACAACAGTTCTTGTGCACTGGAGTGGATCTGAAGAGCATAACGTTTAGTCAAATACAGGACCCACCGGACATTGTCAATCAATCTTCAGTGATAAGCCCCACTTTATGTTCATTCCTAAGTTATTCCTATAAATCATTATAAAGGGCCAAGGGATGCAGGCTAAGAAAAGGAAAATGCCAGCATGTGGAAAAAGAGCTTTCTGCCATGCAGAGCTGCTCAACAAGGATGTGGGCTGCCTTGTGATGAGAGTTTCCCCACACTGGCAGGATTGAGACAGAGTTCAACAACAGAAAATGTTATTTCTCGTGGGGCTACATGTGAGACATCTGTGTCTCCTATGATTATTAACTTTTATATTACAAATGTTAAAAGAGTCTAAGTATTAAATAGAAATGTCTAGATTGCTACCAATAAGGATAGAGCTTCAGAGAATTTAACATCCATTGCCATTAAATGTACGGTCTTATTACTCAATTATCCATAACTCCTATGTGCACATTTTCATATGTATATATACTCATGGGTAATATTCATTGCTGACTTGAATGGATTTAAAATCACCTAGGAGACACACCTCTGAACATAGGAGTAAGGGTATTTCTAGAATCATCCTACCAAAGAGGAAAGATTTATCCTGAATGTCGACTGGAGTCCCAGACTAAATGAAAGGGGAAAGGGTAGAAGTCAGGATGCATTCATCTTTTTGTGCCCACTGACTGTGAGTGCAATGTGCCCAGTTGCCCTATTCTCACACCACCTCGATTTCCTTACCATACTGCTCTGAGTCCCCTGCCTTTCCGCCCTTCAGTTTTGTCATGTGTGTTTTCATAGCAGCCAAGAAAAGGAACTAATATTCAAATGAGATAAATGGTGAAAGCCTTAACAAATCTTTCCCAGGTTAGTGCCTACAGACTCAAAGGAAAATCTAGAAAGGCCAAGTCCCAGCATGTCTTACTTGGTTACAGCTTTAAAAAGTATGTGGGCTCAACAGCAAATATTAAGGATCTAGAGTCTAGGAAGCTTTGTGGTCTAGCCAGTATCTGATGAGGGCCACTTTCTAACTGGAGAATGACCACCTTCTTACTATGACAGATCGCTCTTGTCTTTTTATTTTTAATTTATTCTTGACTGCTTCACACGTATATATAATACAGTCTGGTCACACTCGTCTTCTACCCTCTCATATCCCCTCCTCCAAACAAATTCACCTCCTGCTGTCTTGCCTCGTTGTTGTTGTTGTTGTTGTTTTATTTTGTTTTAGATTCTGCTTTGTTATTTATTATGTTTAACCAAGACTGTCAGCATGAACATGGCTGGAGAGCTATCCACTGAACTATGAGCAACTCACTGGTGGCTATACCAGTGAAGGGACTGATGCATCTTCCCTCATGAGCCACCAACTGCCAATAGCTCTCTGAGAAGAGTGTAAGTCCCATGATCCCCTCTGCACCATGCTTGAATGTTGATGGTGGTCCATTTTTGCATAGATCCCATGCAGATAACTCTGTTTTGAATTTGTTGATATCAAGGTCATCTCATGCCCAGAAGACAACTTTCATATATATATATATGTTTGCTTGTATGCTTGCAGGCAAGAAGAGGGTACTAGACCTCATTACAAATGGTTGTGAGCTACCCTGTGGTTGCTGGAAATTGAACTCAGGACCTTTGGAAGAGCAGACAGTGCTCTTAACCACTGAGCCATNCAGATAACTCTGTTTTGAATTTGTTGATATCAAGGTCATCTCATGCCCAGAAGATAACTTTCATATATATATATATGTTTGCTTGTATGCTTGCAGGCAAGAAGAGGGTACTAGACCTCATTACAAATGGTTGTGAGCTACCCTGTGGTTGCTGGAAATTGAACTCAGGACCTTTGGAAGAGCAGACAGTGCTCTTAACCACTGAGCCATCTCTCCAATCCCGAGGAGACAACTTTCACAATCTTCTTCCCCATCATCTAGCTCATACATTATTTCTTTCCCCTCTTCCATAATGTTCTTTACCTTGGAAAGGGCAACATTGCTTGTGTGTTGCTTTCATTGGTTAAATAATGAATAAAGAAACTGCCTTGGCCTAGTTGATATTGCAGAACTTAGGTAGGTGGGGAAGACAGAACTGAATGCTGGGAGAAAGAGAGGCGGAGTAGGAGAGAGACACCATGGAGCCACCAGAGACAGACAGGCCAAATATTTTCCGGTAAGCCACTGCCACATGGTGATACACAGATTAATAGAAATGGGTTAAATTAAGGTGAAAGAGTTAGCCAATAAGAAACTAGAGCTTATGGGCCAAGCAGTGATTTAATTAACACAGTTTCTGTGTGGTTATTTGGGGCTTAGATAGTAGGGAGACCAGGATGAACAAGCTGCCCACACCCTCCTTGCAACACAGCACGGATGTTCCATTGAGGGGTGAGCATTCAACAGTCACTTGTTCTCAGCACCTTAGAGAGTTGCTGCATTACCCACTACCTGAAATGTTTTCTGACCACTGCTGAAGATAGCACTATTCTATTAGTATAAACATAAATATTTATGAGGCAGTTTGATAATAGCAGTTAACAAAACAACCAGTTTTACCCTCTAGAGCCTATATCTCTTCAGCCGTAGGCCTTTAACTAGGTTCACTGGATGAGGATTCTACCAACCATTGACCAAATCTTAAAGTAATGACAGCTTGTTTGCTGGTATCTTCAGAAAGAGACCTTCATGTGCCACCTTAACACGCCACCCTGGCCCATGGAAGCGTAGGACAATACCCCACATGCATTTAATTACACGGATCCTTCTAGCAATAAAAGGAAATATTGAAATCCTCATCCTGGAAATCAAGCAAGCAGGTAGCCATGTCTTCCTGGAGATTCCGGGAAGGGACTCAGGAGGGACCAGAGTGATTGAAAAACAAGACAAGATGAAATCTCAGCTCCTATAGTCATATGAAAATTAAAATATATCAAATATTACAATGTATTTCTAGGCTCATTAATATGGTTTGTTGATAGACAAAGAAAAGCTTAATGTAAACTAGAAAACTGTATTTAGTAACTTAAGTGAATCATATAATCCGCTTAGGAGTTGTGCTTCACTAACCATTAGAAGGAATTTTCTGGAAGAAAAGTCAATTTTTTAAGTAGATAAAGAGACCTTGAAAGTTTTGTAGGCTGTTAATTTCTTTCACAAATCTGTTCCTTGTAAATTGATCAAGAATAAAAGCAGATTTCCAATCAGTGGGCAATGAATTGATGGCATTCTTCTACAGGGTGTTTCTTTTCCTCTCTGCACAGATTATCCTGGACTCAGTGCTCTAATCAAGCTCACACTGTTACCTGGAAATCAGAACTATGAAATCCCCACTGGCAGATAGAAAGGTACATGAAACTAGTTTTAATTATGCGATGTACCTCTGAGTGACAGCTTTCTCTGGGAGATTATCTGCCCCATGTTAGGAGGGTGGCAGATAGCGTATTTTAAATATTTTTAGTTTACTTGTAAGTGACTGAGCCATCCTTTGAAAGCTTGAGTCTCAAGTGTTGCCAAGGGAAGCTAATTCAAAGATAATTCTTCATGAAAGGAAAAAACACGGGGAAATGAAGGGCACGGACTTTAAAGTCAGCCTACCCAAACATTAAAGTGACCATTTGCTCCCTAGGGGACCAAGTGCTGTTCTGATACAAAGGACTCACTTAGAGAATGGAATGAGAGATGTGCCTTGGAATGCGGTTGGGAGCATGAATGGAATAAAAATGGAAGGATGAATTATCACAAGATAGATACATCACTATATAGTCCAGAAACTACTGCAGCCTCTTAGCATCTGCATCCCAGAACAGGTGAGCAGTCAAGAGTCATTAGGTCATTTCCTAATGTTTCCCTGTCACAGGGTGTTGGAACATAGTCCAGGAATGGAGCTGTGTGAGGGGAATTCTGACTGTTTAAGAGAAATCTCCAAGAAAATAAGAGTCTTGTGATTTCAGTTTCTTCAATAACACAAAATTGTTCTTGGAATGCACTTTCATGTCCTCCCAGTAGTACCAGAGAAGAGTGAGTTTACTTTAGATTATTCTTTACAAGTGACTATTGTTGTCTGTTTGTATGTGTCTATGGAAAAATATGTTTTTGCCACATGTGGCTTATCCTTGTGATTGTACACTTGACTCATGGGGACTCGTGACCCTTGGAGTATAAATGTCTGATGCTCTGAATAAAGTTGGCTATTGCATGAGACTTTAGTCTGCTACATATTTGCTCTCTACTCTCCCAGGTTCAACTACCTTATAATGGCAAACAGTAGAGGAAGATCTGAGCCCTTATAAGTAAAACTTTGGCAATACTGCATTGATGTGAAGATAAGAATTCAGTTTCTCAGACCTATGGTCCCACAGATGGTCCTGGTTAAATAAAATGCCTCACAGAGAAAAACAATAAGACATCAATGTGAGAAAGGGATTTGTAATGACCAGGGTAGAGATGGATAGAAGGTATATAACAGGATAGGGATGGGAGTAACTAGGATATTATATACATGTTTGAAATTGTCAAAAGTTTAACAAAAGAGAGAAGGAATGGATGAATTCAGGATCTCCTTTGCTTGCTATAATCTCTGTCTACCAAGTCATGAATGGCAAGCCCAGAGTCCCTGTGCTCTAACTGATGGAAATCATGAATGACAGGAGATTGATTCATGTGTGACCAGCTGTAAGCTCCTGAACACCAGAGTTTTACAGTCCAGGTTTTCAGAGAGAGCTGGAATAATTCAAAGAAAGACCTTTTCGGTGCAAAGAACTCATGTCAATGTCTCTTGCTTTGGGTACTGAATACCACCGCCTCTGCATTCAGCAGCTAGTGTTGCAACTCCCAGGCTTCAGCCATCAGGACACTTGGCTCTTAATGCTAACTAGCACCATAGCTCTTCAGCTTCAGGTATAAAATCCTTTTTCAGGGATGACAGCTCACAGTCTGAGTAAGCAGTCTATGTGCCCTCATCTCAGCTCTGTGTATTATCTATTCACAGTCATGCTTAAATTCTCCAGCCACCTTCTGACCGCTGTTGAAAGCTCCTGGGTCTGTGAGTTCTTTTTGTTACCAGCTAAACCCATTCTACTTATAATAAAGACCACAAGTCAGTGAGAAGACCATGAGAAGAAGTCTTAACTGGGATCTTATATAGTAGCCCCACAGGTCAGTACTCAGGAGAGTAATTCAGGATTAATTGGAAAGAGATGAGATGGTCTGTTTATGTAGCCAGGAGAGGAGCAGGGTATTCTTTTTGAGTAGAGACAAGTTCCATCAATCACAAGTGTCAGACATACACACTGAAAATCCACCAATGTGAACTACCCACAAGTCTCAAATGGACATGAATGTCCTTCTTCCAATCACAAGCTTTGTGCTAAGACATCAGAGAAGCACTCTCCCCACTCCAGGTCTGAGTGAGAATTCCGGTGAGAAGGCTGGAGCCATCACAAGCAACTGTAGGCAAGGGCATCTAGCGGTCACTGAGGCTTGCCAAGGTCAAAGCAAATTCTTCCAGATTTGATAAAAGCTTCCCAGAGCAGCTGTGACTGGCATAAAGCCTTCTGAACCAGAAGCCATCAACTCAGCAGTTGCCATGGATGCAAGGAACCTCATGACGGGAACAAAGTTTCCTCAAGGTATCCACGAAATGGCCAAAACAACCATTCTGACATGATGACAGTCTAGCTAGCTGTCTCTTAAGAAAGAACTCCTATTCAAGACACTAGGTAGTTTTTGTCTAAGGGGCCAAATGATTCAATCCCAACAGCTTAGTTTATTTGAGGAAAGAAAAAAAAATTACAGAGTGCTTATAATGAAGACTGTATTATTAAGAGTTTTCATTACTGTGAAGAGAGACCATCATCACAGCAACTCTAATAATGGAAAACATTTAATTGAGGTAACAGTTTCAGAGGTTTAGTCCATTATCAGCATGGTGGGGAGCATGGCGGCATGCAGGCAGACATGGTGCTTGAGAAGGTGTTGCTATGTGCTGATATGCAAGCAAAAGTAAGTAATCTAGGCATCACACTGAGCAAAGTTTGTGCGTATATGAGACCTCAAAGCCCACTTTCACAGTGACACACTTCCTCCAAAAAGGCCATACCTACTCCAACAAAGCAACACCACCCAATAGTGCCACTCCCTTTGGGGACCATTTTCTTTCAAACCACTATAAAGACTTGCTATAATATTCCTATCATTACCTAAAAGTATTAACCTGTAGCCTAACGACAATAGAGAGGACTGGGTGGTTCTAATTTGTTTCTTCAGTCCTTTCTCCTTTGGTAGCTGTCTTCAGAGGAAAAGGCCACTGCTGAGAAGCAAACTAACAAAAAACAGTGAAAGCAAAAAGAAGTCTTTGGAGCCCAGAGTATTATGCAAAGCCTGCCCTGCCATTAGCAACAGCAATAATAGTAGCCCCATTGTCTAATGATCTGTTCTCCAAACCCTGTACTGCTCATGTTCAACAATCTGGTTTTAGAGCCAAGGACGCTAAAGTGTTAGTTCATTAAGGGTCACACCCCTGGTCTCAGACAGCACCCTACATCAGAACCCACCTTCACCATGGTTCTTATTCTCTTTTCAAACCATCAGGGTGGAAATAGAAAGTCTTGAGAAAATAAGTGCGGTGAATAATGAGAAAAACATCACAGGCTCCGGCGAATTCAGATCTGCTATTCTGGGCAGAGCGCACTGGAGCAAGGGCCCCTAAGTAGCTTACATAACTGGCCTGCTGCAGGAGTGCAGTGTGCATCCAGCTACAGACAGGCAGAAGGTGTCACTGCAGGGGAATTCGCTTCTTAAAACACTGTTAATTAAAAATTCAGCACATGGCTCACTGCAGAGCAAAGAAGTCAATACCCACTACTTATACAATCTGAACTGGAGATCAACTGTCCCATCTTGGGAAGCAAAGGCAAGCTAGGCTTCTGAGTGCCTTACTGCAATAAGATGATCTGCACCCTTGGGTTGGGTGTGTGTGGAAAAAAAAAGAGAACTTTAATCCCAACTCTGTCCTAAATAATTGGTCAGTGGGGTTTGTAGAAGATACAGGAGCTACAAGAGAGATTCATGATGGAGAATGTCAGGGAAATTTTTGCATCAAAAAGAAAAGAAACAAAACAAAATTCTTGAATGAAATCAACCTTAAAACATGGTCTCCTGCTATCACCTTGGGTCCAGTTCTCAGCTTGGAATTGCTCTCCCAAGTGCTGTTCCGCAGAAAGCATTTTTCTTCAGGAGTTTGTTATTGGTCCCATCTGTCTAACAGGATTGCTCATCACCCCTAAGTTAGCTGAAAGCTGTTTGTTATCAACAAATTACATAAGTACCTGGTAAATATTTTATGAAGAGAATTGTAAATATTTCCCTCTCCATTTGCAAGAATAAGTGGTATTTACTCATTCTGACACTCCTCTTGGTTTGGATACCCTTGTTGGGGATTGTGAAGACATTCTCAAAGCAGCTACGGTTCCCTGTGAAGGGCAGGGCCATTTTCCTGGACAGAACTGTTATACCTATTACCATCCTCCAAGTGGCACCCACAGAGCCTAAAGTAAAAGGGTCAAGAATCTACAGAGAGACATTTCCCATCATGATACCAGAAAACAGGAAAAATTCTATTACAAAGCAAAATATATTATTTTGTCTGGTTTTGGAGATAATCTATGCTGATCTCAAACTGCCTATATAGTGTTCACAACCTTGAACTTCCCATCTACCTCTGTCTCTCTATTGCAAAGATTGCAGGCATGCACTACAATACATGCTTGTACACAGTGCTGCTGATTAAACCTAGGTTTGTGGTGTAGGAGGTTCTTCTGTCTATGTGTTGCTTTCATTGGTTGAATAGAGAAACTGCCTTGGCCTTTTGCTAGGTCAGAACTTAGGTAGGCGGAGTAGACAGAACTGAATGCTGGGAAGAAGAGCAAATGGAAAGCTGCCATGGAGCTGCCAGGTCAGACATGCCAAATCTTTCCCAACAAGCCACAACCTCATGGTGAACACAGATTATTAGAAATGGGTTGAATCAAGATGTGAGAGTTTAAAAAAAAAAAAAGATGTGAGAGTTAGCCAATAAGAGGCTAGAAATAATGGGCCAGGCAGTATTTAAATGAATACAGTTTCTGTGTGATTATTTCGGGTGTAAGCTAGCTGAGTGGCTGGGACAAAAAAGGGGCCCCACTCTTAACAACAGATTTGTGTGTGCTGACTCAGGACCAGACAGACCTGAGTGAAAACTGACTTGACTGCCTATTGACCATACAAGGTTGCCTGCTCTCTTGGGGCCTCAGGGTTTTACCCAGATTATCATCTATGTATAAGAGCATGATGGTAAGCAGAGGATACAGTGTTCGGCAACATTTCTGGTTGAGTAATAACTCAACACATGTTAGCTACCTCCTTCCGGCTTCACCTTTGCCATTGAACCTCAAAATTTTTGAGGGATACCACCAAGATTTGGAGTCAAGTCTATTCCCTGAGACAAGCAAATAATGAACTGAACCCCAAGAGTGAAATTTACAGTCATTTAAACACAAAATATGACAGATCTTTTGAAACAGCAGTTGACAGATGGAAACACACAAGCTCATAGCTGGTTCCACAGCATCAAAGGAGGACAAACCAGGCTAGGTAGCTCCTCACCAGGAACAAAGCTCCATTGTGTCCAAGTCTGCATGTCTGGGAGAAATAGGAGGCATTTTCGGTCAGTCATCTAACACTTCCTGTGCCCTGGTGCTGACTATGTATGTGACCTTGGACAAGGTCTTTATCCTCTCTCTTTCTCAGTGCACTCTTTTCTAAAAGGAAGGAATTAAGAGTACTTCTCAGGGGTTGGTGACAACTGGCAATTATGGTAATATATGTGCAGCTCTTTCCCAGAGTGCCCAGCACATAAACTTCCATGACTGTAAGCATTATTATTGTAGATCATAATAGTGGACTATTATTACCACATAATAATTATCATAATCTCCCAGGCTCTGTTATTAGGATTTGCATACATACAGCAGAATATGTCACAGCCTTCTCATCCAAATGCTCACAACTTAGTCATGTGATGGAAAGTGCTAGTGATTTTGTCTTAAATAATGCAACTCCTAGTCCTGGTTCTTCTATATATCAGATCTATAATACTAGATAAGACTCTTAAGGCCCTTCAACATTGTTCTTCATCTATGAATGAGAAATATTTACATGTACACAATGGTTATAACAAATATATGTATATATAATTATTTATATACATATATGTAGAGAGATACATACATTTATATATACACATATCTACATGTGCATATACGTAGATATGTATATATATATCATATGTATGTATGAGATAGGCTATGGGGATGTTCCTTTCTTTCAACTATACATGTTTTTCAAGTGCTTAGCCACAAATAGGACATCTATATCATACCCTCCATGTAAGGAAGGCTTGGAGACTAAGAAGAAGAGGAAGAAAGATTTTAAAGAGCCAGATATCAGTGAGGATCAGAGCAAAACAGTATCTTCTGTATATGATAGAACTGCATCACTCTTGAGTTCATAACAGGTGTGGTTGCCTGCACAAGATGTGCACAGGAAGAAGCCAGTCAGTATCCCAGCATCGAGTGGGGAGAGGCTCAAGAGCCTCCATCCTTAGTTGAGGAACTCTTGACAGTTGATGGTTTCTTGGGGAGGGAGACTTGGTTTTCTGTATGAATGTGGTTCTTGATTAGTTGACCACATCCAAGTGAATGGTCCCAAAGCCATGAGTATACGGCCAGCAGAAACAGGAATTTATGAGTTATTGGGGGATAGGGCTGAAAGTTGAAATGTGGTAGAAACAGAATTTAGAGGTGCTATAGGAAGGAGTGTGGAACAGACATGATTGAAATACATTGTATGCATATATGAAACTCTCAAAGAATTAATAAAAACACCGTATTAATTTTCCAAGCTTAAATGACCACCAGGCTTCCAGGAGGTCTGGCTTAAGATGGTTTTCCAGAAGGATGTTTGTTCTCTTCCCCTCAGACTTCATCCCCGTTCAAAATAAGTAAGGTCTGTGAGAGCACGGCTCAGCTACTTCCTTCTGTCTCTAGAACAGGCACACAATTCTGGCACCTTCTCTAGCTCACTTCCTTCACCTTTCTTCTAGTTGTTCTTTGGTCCTCAGATGACAGATGCTCAGGGGTCACTGTGCTTCGATTCCTTTTAAGGAAAGCCTTTTACCACCTGGATCTGTCCACCAGGGGAGAACTGGTGAGCTCGTCCTCCCTGGGGGTCTCAGAAGAGAGTGGAGCCTGAGCAGAGTCTTCAGAGCTTGTTACCTCATTTGTGCTGCCCAATCCCAAATGAAAAAAATCAGAGTTTCAAATCATTCAGAATTTCAGCAGAGCAATAATCTATCTGTGAGTCCTTCTGTGTGCAGTGGTCCGAATGGTCACATGTCACACACTCCTGAAGCTGACCCTGACTGAGTTGTCCGGAACAGCTGATGTCTGGAGCATTTCTCATCTGAGCTTCCAAGGTGAGACTACAATGCCGTGTCATTGCCGCTTCTACAACCAGGGCGAGAAAAGTGCTGGGAATGACGTTTGGGAAGATGTGGCCAACTGCATGCCTTTTTGTACCTTGTTGCGGGGTTCGTTCTACTGTTAGTGCATGAAAGGGTGGTTGAATCACTGGGCAAACCAGAACTCTGAATTGCAATGAAGAGCTGTGGCTGAAATCTAGCCCCATAAGAATCTGGATTCAACAGTCATCTCTGAAAAGGCAGGAGTGGGAGATTGAGGCAAATGTAGCACAGGTTACCCATACAGCAGTGAAAAAACACAAGCCATTACCTTTAATTACCAGAGACATTCTGGTCTGTCCCAAGAACGAAAGGCACAACAGTTGGACATCAGTGATTGCTAAGTTCTCCCTTCTTATCCCATCAGTACATAGTTCTTGTTCCCAGGCTCAGATCCGTTTTCTGCATTTGCATTAACTGGGGGCTCCTTATATTTGCAGCATTTTCCAGAATGTATTTGGGAACTCTTTGCTGGATCCTTCAAGGTCCTTTCAGTGTAGAAAATCTAGGGAACCCTAAGGATTCTGTCTGTGAATTGCTTCCTGAAACAAAATATTTGGAGAAAGGGGGCTTTGGTAAAGCTTTAGACCATCAGAAGTCAAAAGATCTGATCCCCTTTCCTTATCCCACATGGATTTTCCCACTCCGTGTGATATTGCACCTAAGCAAAGCTGTGCTACAATGACTTTCTCTGTGGGACTGAAGTCTCCTCAAAGGCAGACTGCACAGACTACCTCAGTCTGGTTTGACTTCCACAGAGGAATAGACTGAATGATGAAATCTGTGCTCTGACTCCTCCATTGCATTCCACAGCAGCAGGATTATCTATCTATCTATCTATCTATCTATCTATCTATCTATCTATCTATCAGATTCCTTCCACGATATACCCGAGGATGCGCCCTAGCATCCCCGGGAGAGGGCTGTGTGTGTGTGTGCATGTGTGCATGCATGTGTACATGCATGCATGTGTGTGTATATGTGTGTGCATGTGTGTGTATGTGTGTGTAAATGCAGAAAATGTATTTGAGGCAGAGGGCTTATATTGTTGTGCATGCCAGAGTTAGGAAAGCTTTACTCTGTACCAAAGGGTAATTCCATAGGCATATCAAATTCCATAAGATAATTCATAAAGCCTTTTTCCGAAGGGTGAGACTCTGGACCAACCTTTCTGAGGAGCCAGCATAACTGGCTTTCATATGGCTTAAGGAACACTTATAAATGAGAGATGTGGGTTTATAGGTATCTCCTTTGTCTTCTCCATGTTGGTCAATGGGACATGGGACCCTTCTTGGGCATAACTAGAGATATACTGATGAGCAGTGGAGAACTGTGACTCGGCACTACGTAAAGAACTTTGAAAGCCCAACATCTAACACAGATGTACTGCATAGGGTTCTGCAGTGGAACAGAACTGAGGGAGGAGTGGAGGAAAGAGAGAGAGAGAAGAGAGAGTTAGGTAATGCACCGTGTCATAGCATAGAACACAGTATCACATAACTCACATACACACACCTGCACACTAGAGAATGAGAAGCTGGTAGGCTCTCAGCCCAGAAAGCTAAATGTCTCAGAGGTACTCACCTGACTGGAGGGCTGAAGCAGGGGGATTCCTGATTTTCTATCTGACTAGGAAGGTCGAGGCTGGAGTCTGATGCCGGAGAATGGTAACAGAAGTAGCAGCAAGCATTGACACTCTTGCTCAGGAAGAAGAGAAGCAGCCAAGGGAGGCTGCTTGTCTTCAGACCCACCAGCAGGCACTGCACACTCTGAAAGAGAAGCTTCTGCTCCCTTCATCAGCGCCTTCTGGAAACACCCTCGCAGATGTGCCCAGACACGCATCTCCTAATTGATTCCAGATTCCATCAAGTTAGCCACTAAAGTTATTCAGCACAAGTGTTTGCAATATATATCAAAGTTAGACATTCTGAGGCTACGGCTTGGTAGTAGATCTTGCCCAGGCCCTGGGTCTAGACCTCAGCATCACACACATAACATAACAGGCAGCTGTGGACTGGTTGCCTGGCTGTGGTGGCAAGCTCCTCGTGTCATCTCAGCCACAAAGAAGATCGAAGCAGGAGAATGGTGGTTGTGAGAGTAGCGTAGGCTTTATAGCTAATTTGAGCTTGGCTGGATAACCTGAGCAATGGAGGAAAAGCCCGCCTCAGAAAGAGCAAACACAGATGGGAGGGAGATCAAACTGAAAAGTCTGTCACCACGTTCTTCACTTGGCTTGATTCTGCTCATCTGGGTGGCTAGGTGGCTGCTCTTGCCTCTGTCACTATCGTGTGTCCTCCTCAAAGCTGTGCATTTGCTTGAAGAGGATCGCTTTCCCTGGACAGACGAGGACCAGTCTTTGGTCAAGGATGTACAAATAGCAATGTTCTTTTGCTAAAACCTGCAAGTTTGCTCTCCAATTCAACAAGCAAAAGAGCCAGTGATGTAGCTCCATGGGGGAGTGTTTGCCTAGCATATGCAATCTCAAGTACTACATAGGAAAAAGCAGCATGTATAACACCACAGTACCCCACCGCTCTTCGCATCTATTTTAAAATTTTCCACATGTTTTTTTTTCCCACTGGACTCTCCTTGGCCCTCATCTCTTCACTATACCTCAAGGACTTGAAGAGAACAAGACAATATCTACTAATTATCAGGAAGCCTCAAGGTTGTTCTGCTACTCCATTTCTGCCTTACAGGCAGCCTCACTACAGAGCATAAAACAAACAGAACTGACGAAATGAACCAATGCACACAGGGCACTATCAGTAGTACACTCAGTCCAGCCTCAAAGAGACAATTACCAGCTTCCCAGAGCTCAGCTTATTTCTCTGGGAGTCCCACATTCCATGGCTGATGAATGCCTTTCCAAGGGGCCAGGTTGAACTGTTCTCCACACTATTATTTAACACTGGTGTTCCCACAAATCATCCCTCCTGGGAAGATTTTTTTTTCTTTGAGAGTCAAGTTGTTCCCTCTCTAATGTTCCTAGCCTATAAGAACCAAAAGCCTTGATTTCAAGGTGAGAGGCTGAGCAGCTAAGCCACTGTGCTGTTCCAGGTCTTCAGAGGCAGCATTCAGCCTTTGCCAAAAGCCTGGTCTCTGACTGCCAGTCTGCTCCATTTCCAGCCTGGTCTCTGACTGCCAGTCTGCTCCATTATTTCCAGGGCATGCATCGAACTCAAAACCCATAATTGCATCCTGTGGAAATTAACATTCTCCCTATGAGCTCTTGGGACTGGCTCCACTCAAGAGAGCCAGTGGGGCTCAAATGCTGACTCTCTAGGAAAGCACTTTCTGATGAATAAAGGAAAAAGAAAGGGAGAGAAATGTTCTTCACTTGGTGTTCAGGTCTTAGTCATACTTCTGATGTTAGTATATTCAGAGAAATCTATGTATCCGCATCTTCTTTTTCAAGTTTAAAAGAAAAACATGGCTATAATATTACCATTATCTCCTCTAGCCCAAACAATTACCAAATTAGCCAAAATTTCTGTGGCTTCTTGAAATGTCTCAAAGGCTAGAAGTCATCAGCCTCAAGAATGAGGCAAGAGGGAGCAATCACTATGATATAAGTTCAGGCCCAAGGGACACAGAGGCGGAGAGCCCAGACTTATGGGATGCCATACCACAAAATGTGCTCCAAACATTACCACTTTCCTGGAAAGTTTCTAGGTATTGCCACATTTAAAAATAATAATAATAAGACAATACCTGTAGTCTAATAAATCTAGACATTTGGTCCAGAAATGTCTCCCTTTGCTGCGGATCTTCTCAGGGTGGTTGACACACCAATCAAAGTCCCAGGACCCCCAGGAGTATGCCAAATATGCCTAACATTCCAAAGAGACATTTTGGGATACCCACTTTTGGAAATACTCACTTAAGAGAAGGTCCAACTACCAACAGAGCTCTCTGTACATGAAGCAGGCTGAGATATCCCCGGTAAGTGCACCTTTTAGACTGGCGTGACGAACAGGCTGTGGATTGATGCTACTTTGAATGCTTGCATATTGCTAAGCAGTTTGGTGAGAGCTTATCAAGTACTTCCTAAATCTTTCAAGATATTTAGGCTTCTGCGAGGAAAATGAAATTGTGTTTATGAGGGATGGAGGGGTGTTTGGGCAGGTGTGATGTGTGCTTGTGGCTTGCGAGCATGTGTGTGTGTCATATCGACAGGAAATATAACAAAAGAAATTTTGTCCTGAGTTTCATCATTGAGTCAGTGAATCCTGTAAGGCCAGCCTGTCAGGTTGGCAAGCTGAGATTGGGTCAGCTGGAGAGGGAGCAATCAGAGAGAGTTCTGTGTGTGAAGCAGGTGATAACGTGAGACAACTGAACACGTAAGATTTATCTCCATTTACAAGTTGAGAGCTGGTAACTATTTCTTAGCACCGGCAGTGAATAATCGGTGGCACAGCCATAACGTGGAGATTGCTTTTCCCTGCCTCGAGCCTATTGCTGTGTGTGGTCATTTCTCACTTTACTCTTCCATATATAATCCTTCATGCTCTCCTTCAGCTCGACACTATCAATCCTCGTACCTGTCCTCTGGTTCTCATTGATTCATGTAAATGAATTTCCATGGCAAACTCCACTTTGTTGCCAGTCTCCGTGGAAATCGAAGAGAAATGACATGCATCTCATCTGTTTCTCCGTATATTTCCATTGCAGAGTTCCTGACTACAGTCATGATCACAGGCAGGATGTTTAAAAGTATTCACTTCCTTTGTGGCCGAGTGAAACCCCTAACAAGGAGGATCATATATATGTGGAAAGGAGTTGCAATCATTAATTATTGATTACAATAATACTCTTTCACATTTTCCCATGTTTCATGCAAAGAGTGCATGCTCTTCCAGGGTTAGTAAACACTGAGTAAAAATTGATAGCGTATGGCTTCAGAAGCTACCTCATGAAAAGCCCTATAACTTCTACCCTGGTCTCTTGGAACAGTCCCTCTTGGAATGGTCACAGCAGATAAAGCCAGCATCCACATAAACCATTTGACAGTTCTGAATTGGCCACACTGGGAGACTTGAGTCACTTGGAGATACCCTAACAATGGCAGATGGATAAGGAGATATCTGGGAGGACCAAGGGGAAGGAGCTGTCTTGAAAGTGTATCTTGTGCCCTAGTCTGATGCTGCGTAGGTCCAAATTAAATGAGTAGATAAGGTCTTTCCCATAGGATCAGGAACAGATCTCTATATAAAGCCCCAAAAGTTGGGAAAAGGTTGGTTATACAGTAACACGTAACCATACCTTTTACACCTTTTGCTCTGGACCAATCTAGGAGTATAAGTCAGACAGAAAGGAAACATGAAGTAAATGTTGATGGCTGATATAAGAAAGTGCATTGGATTTCTGATTGGCTATCGGATAAGGATAGTATAGCCCCATTTTCCTAGTTACACAACTGCCAATTCAAATGAGAAAGGAAACCAGGGGCCTCTGTATTTCTCTTTACAGGGCCAATCTGAAGGAGTGAGAAGAAAGACCATGTATATTGGGCACTGCTGCAGAAATGGTGGCCTGTATTCCCCTGTTCGAGCTGCATTGTGAGCCTCTTAGAATGGTTATTTGCTTTATAGATCAGGAAACGGCAGTAGGTAGAGATGAATAGCCTGCCTGGGTAGCAAAGCTGGAATGATTACGCTTGTTCTTACCGAGGCTGGAAGGCAGCTGCCAGGGGTTGTTCCTCTCAGCTCTCCTTCAAGGTCGATTTGGTCAATAGAGTTGGTAATGGAGCTGGCAGCCTGTGGGCAAGGCCAGAACTATTCCTAGAAATTCCTAAGGGAACTGATAGTCCAATCCCAGGCCCTATAATATCCAGTTTCAACCCCCTCAGCCCACTTTGAAGAAATCCCTTTGCACATGTAATTATTGAGTACCCTCTATGCTAAGGTTTCAAAGATGAGCAGTAACAACCTTGTTTTGTTTTGATTAAGGTCTCCCTATGAGAATATTAAAATGTAATGACATAGAATTTTCTTTCTATGTCAGTTTCTAAATTGACTCAAATCATCTGAGCGGGCCTCAGACTCATCATCCAGCCCGTGCCCGTGCCTAAACCGTGCCCGTGACTGCTCGTGTCCCTTTCCCTGCCTCTGCCTCCTGAAAGCTGACAGAGTTCAATGCCCAATTCAGAGAAGGTCTTACAAGAGCAGATTCAGCTTCCAAGGGCTGGCAGCAATTAGCTTTGTTAGGGACAGATGTTGTCCTGCCTCGGGGGAGGCTCTCCGCATATGGCCTCTCCCACTGTTTCTGGAACCCCTGTGCTAAACTCACAGGAGGTTTAGCTGTTCATTTCTTTCCACTGAAATTGCCATAAGAGTGTCTGACACCTCATAAATCTAGGATGCTCACGGGATGCCCGGGCAGGGTGACAACAAGGGGGACGTATATTTCCTGTGGTTTTGAAAAAGAAGACTCAAAATAAAACACTTCAAATATTGCGTCTTCCCCCACAAGGCATGTATCACACTCCACGGAGCTAGTTCATAAGTCCAGCTGAAAGTCTTACATGTTCTATGGCTTAGCGGGAGGTTCTTATTTACCCCCAGGTGTTTTCACCTCCTGACACAAAACCGCAATTTTCATCCCTCTTTGGATAAGGCTTCTCTGATTCTGAGCTCACAAAGCCCAACTATGAAGTACTAAAGAGGACAAAGATACCCACATCTGTGCACTAGCCACCTTCATTCCCCCTCGGCTTGTTGATTTTATGTGCATATCCTTATCTTTCTCTTCTCTTTGTCATCCTTTCGCTCTCTACTCCTCTGAAAGTGCATTATTTGCCACCAACAGATAATAAATAACCTGCTTTATTCTTTTCCTTGATCCTCCTTTGAAAAGTATATTAACCTGTAATGTTAATATTTAAAAAATGACGAGAAAATTGTCTTTCCATAGCAGTTTCTGAATTCCAAGCATCTTGCTGAAATTTCCCTAACATACATTTTCATGTGCATAGGCACTGCACCCAAGCACATGCCTATACAAATGCGTGTCCATGATATCATGTTCTTCACAAATTTTTCCATTTGTTTTCTTCATCTTCCCAATTCCTTTGGCTCTACATCCCTTTCAGGCTTTAACTCCTTCAAATCAGCCTCCCCAGGCTTCTAGCCCGGATAGCCCTTGCTTTCCTTGGAGCACTGCCAGCATTTAGCTTTTGCATCGTATGTGTTGGCACAAAATTAATGATTGTCTGGAATTGTTCTGTCATAATACTTTTATTCCTAAGAAGACAAGATTGTTCTTCTGAACTAAAATACTTCCTCTCTTGCACGGCATTCCACTCCTTTGCTTAAGCAAAGGCAGGCTGTCTTAAGCTCACCTGGTGAGGCACTCAGCAACCAAATAAATTTATTCACAGTCTCTAGGATCCTAGAGTGTTGTGTAACTATCCCCTCCTAGAAAATGCCCTTAATATGTCCTGGGTTTAGTTGAGAAATGCAAGCAAATTTTAAATAGAGATTGATTAAATAGATTTAATCCAGAAGGATGAAGCCAATCACATAAGATGCACTAAGGTAGGAAGACTTGAGCTGACGAATGTTTTCTGCACAAGGAGCAGAGGTCAAAGAGGAAGCATGGCCTGTGTGCTCCTTTGTGGTACTAGATAGGACTAGATCAACACCCTAAAATATTACTCTCCTATGATTTCCCCCTTCATTTGCAACGCGAAGACCAAACGGTCTATCATAGTACTAAGTGGCTTTAGGCACCTGGCTTCTGGTCACAGCTCCAGACTCTTCTTGCATAACATCTCTCTGTCCTCATGCATAATCCAGTCTAGCCATGAGGTGTGGTATGTGATAGCCCAGGCAGACCACAATCCCTTCACTTCTGCACACGATTCTTTCTCTATTCCATGCCATTCCACCCCAGCTCTCATACACACCCCTTAATCAGGTTGTATGTGCTCAACGAGCTCTGATCACTACTATGGGTATTACTCCACCTTCTCTTACAACAGTTTCTTCTATTGTTTCACCCATTCAATTGCAAAAAAAAAAGAAAAAAGAAAGAGGAGGAGGAGG
>LOEQ01013055.1:0-13806 GCA_001685075.1 Bramus lutescens
CTGGCCTCACACAGCTTACATACTAGTTTTCTTTGTGCATGGCTTTGATTTTATGAGTTTTCGGTTTATTCATGTGAGGTCTGAAAGTGGTACGAGGAAACATGCCTTGAGACAAGCTCTTTTGCTTATATTGCATGCTGTTCTGAGAAACAGAACAATGTCCTGATTGTTTTATACATTCATGTATTACATAATATATTCCATAGCTTATTGTGATTTATGTTTTTATCTTAAGTAAGATATCTTACTCCATCTGACCTAAAATGTTAAACCATTTCCATCATATTTCACAAGACTTCGGTCACTGAGTATGACTACAGAATGATCCAGAATGAACTTAGACATCTCCCTTCCAACACTGTTAATAGAAAGTCTGTACTGCTCTATATCTGTCAGAGTGTCTGTCATCTATCTCATTTCGTCTCTTCACGCACGTACTTTATCCCTTCTCATTGTGAAAGCAAGAGGATGTATACAAGGAGATATGTTGAGAATGAGGTGCGTTTTATTTTATTTTTTCTATTTTGTTATTTTTACAGTTATTAGTTTCTTACTATGTCAAATTCATAAATCAAGCTTTATACTTTGGTATATGTTTGTACGTGTAGGAAAAGCATAAATCATATTAAACTATGGAATACATTATGTATTACATAAATGCATAAAACAAAATCAGGACATTTTTAATTACATCAGTGAGGATTTTATAATAACAAAATTCAAAAGCCTTGTAAATACATAAAATTATAGAATATTTCTCTACTGTACAATTTAGGCTACCTCTGCAAGTTTTGGATATTCCCTCAGATAAGTATACCAACTTTAAAAGAAAAGCCTTTACTGTTGACCCTGTTATGCATCAACATTTATGAAGCTGGTGTTATTTATTATAGTATTTTCTGAATAATTTTTATCTATACAGTAAACATTGTTTTTATTTGACAGTACTTTTCTTTAAAAGTTTTACTCATTTTTCAATTTCTTCTTTGTCCCTCTGTGTCCTAAATTTTCAATAAATATATCAGCTACATTTCCTCCTATGTTCTATCTATTTGACTCTTGTGGATTTGAATCTGGGTCATTAGACAAAGAATGATGTTAAGCTTAAAGTATAAGTCCAATTATTTTCAGATGAATGGAAATAAACATCTCTGTTGATTAGAGATTCAAACGTCTTCCTAAATCTAAGAGTAATGTCTGCGTGATTAAATCTAAAGTTCTGCCACTTAGAACAGCAAAATTAAACAAAGGTAGTATAGGGTATTTTGTCTATATTTTATCATTTGTTTTTCTTTATTATTTTAATTAAAGTTGCACATTGATTTCCATACTGAATTTAATTAATGTGTTAGTTGATGTTAAGTCTATCTGTTATTATTCTACCCTATTGAGGTTATTAATGCACCCTAATTTTACATTATCTGAAATATAACATAAAATATTTCATAAAAGAAAAAACTTTCACCTTCATTTGAAGAATGAGAAGCTTTAATCACTGATTTTGTACCCACACCTCATCATGCTCTAACTCAAACATAGTTCTTCTGGTTTGTATTTCATTATTTTTTACTAGCAGCCGTTCCCCATGTACATGCTCTCCTGATTCCTTCTAGATTTCTGAACTATCATCTTGAGCCTACAGTTTCTTTTCCTAAAACCTGTAATTTTCTTCTGATGCTTAATTGTCATAACATATCCGTAATTCATTTTTTCTTACATCTGGTCCCTGGTGCCCTGCTGATGGCCAAGCTGTTTCACCCATGATATGTGACTAATTCAGACACTCTGCTTTGCTTCCATCCATTGCTTTAAATTATACTTAAATATCTTGGATATATTTAATGGGTTTTTACCCTTAGGATTATTCACTTAAGGTAAAAAAAAAATACTTTTGAAAAGTAAAGTAGGACTCAAATGTATTTATCTAAAAGAGAAAACTCTTTACTTTGTAATCTTTCACCTCAAACTTATTCTCTTAAAATCTACAATTACCTTTATCTTAAATCAATTCATGTATTTTCTTTGTGGTCTTCTTTCATCAGTTACTGATATTTTCAAAGTTTATCTTATCTCCACATAAATCCTTTAATTAATTAATTTTACCTTTTATTTAAAAAACACTGTGCAATGGTGTTTTCTAAACATCATCTTCAATTATCACAATTTTGAGACAGGGATTTTTGTAAACAAATTTATCAGGGCCCCTACTCATACCTGATATTACATACCACAACTAGGAAATGTGTTTGAACAAACTTACTTTGAATTTTCAAATTGGCAACATGTTTGAAAATACTTCAAAGATAAATAAGTGCACAGATTCTTCATATGGAAATCCAGGTACTGGATTAAGTTTCCTTTGCTGAGCATCTTCAGGAGAGTGCAGTTTTTCCCTTGTCCCATTGCATCATATTAGAAATTGCTGTCAAGGAAATGTTGCCAACCGTGCCCTGAAAAAAACTGGCATAACCTGGAGTAGAGAATTTGAGTTTGATAGCCAAATCTTATTCCAGAAGAATTCAATATTATAAATATGACAAAGTACAGATATGAATAAGCTGACAGTATATACCATTGATTATTTAGGGACAGAAAATTATTTTTAGAGTGCTCTATTCTAGTATTTTACTTTAATTTTGACACGTCAGATAAGGAAGAAACCACTGTATCTGCAAATCTAGTCAGTGTATATCACATTTGCATATTCATCAACATTTAGGATTATATTATTTATTTTAGGTTTTACTAGTATTTTCACTGTAGTCTTTGAATGTCTTAACCTTGAAGAGACATGCCAACCTTTAATGGAAGAGAACCAAAGACAAGCATCTTGGACATTTTGATTGTACAGTAGTCTAATGTACATATTTGCTGAAAGGAAGCGTGATGAAGTTTTGGATAGGGATACGCAACACATGAAGTCACTTTGGAAAAAGAAAAAAAGTAGATGATCATTTATTAACCTTTTCATCAGCCTTCATCATAGCCGCAAGAATATGGATCCTCACCTGGGGAAGGGGAAATAATGAGATCTCTTGGGTAAACTGGGGGCAGGGCAGGGAGAGTGGTAGATGGGAGAGGATGGAGAATGGGAACTTGAGGTGTCAGAGTAGTTGAGTTGGGGGAGGAACAGAGAGGGAGAGCAAGGCAAGAGATACCTTGATAGAGGGAGCCATTATGGATTATGGGGTTAGGGAGAAACCTAGTGCAAAGGAAACTCCAAGAATCTACAAGGGTGACCGCAGCTAAGACTCCTAACACTAGTGCAGAGGGTGCCTGAACTTCCTGTAATCAGATTGGTGACTTCCCTAATTGTCACCATAGGACCTTCATCCAGTAACTGATGGAAACAGATGCAGTGATCCGCAGCCAAACACTGCGCTGAACTCCAAGAGTCAGTCAAAGAGAGGGAGAAGGGATTATATATGCAAGCCCAGTCAAGATCATGATGGAGAAACCCACAGAGACAGCTGACCGAGCTAGCGGGAGCTCACTGACTCTAGACCAAAAGCTGAGGAGCATGCATTAGACTGACCTAGGCCTTCGGCATGTCTGTTGTGGGGCCCTAGCAGTGGGACCAGAACCTGTCATTGGCACATAAACGGGCATTTTAGAACCTCTTCCTTATGGTAGGATGCCTTGTTCATGCTTGATTCAGGAGGGAGAATCTTGGTCCTGCCTCAATCTGATATTCCTTACTTTTTTTTAACTCACATAAGAGGCCTTACTCTTTCTGAGGGGTGAGTAGCAGTGGGTGGAATGAAGTAGAGAGTAATGGGAGGAGAGGAGGGAGGAGACGCTGTGGTTGGGATGCAAAATACAAAATTTAGTATAAAAAGAGATATGGTTTCTGTAGTCACTTCATGCTTAAACTTTTGACAGATATCTGAAAAATAATGAAAGTTTGTATGCAGACTGCACAACTGAGCATATTATTTATTATATGAAATATCTATAATAAAAAGCCAAAAACATTTTCAAAATTATATGTAGTTCATTTTATTATCCACTTACACAATGAGAAAATAATTGATATTCAAGGTTTTTACTCCAATCTATTACTTATATTTCCTCCAAATTACATTATCATCAAAAAAATTAGAGCCCATTATCTTCACCTCATTACACAGTTAAAGTGAGAGGGTAAAATAAATTTTCTTAAATAAACCAGAAAACAAGTTATTAAAATATATGATTTTTATAACTTTAAGCCATTGTTCATTAGTAGATAGCTTTATTAACTCATTATAAGACACTCTCTGAATTATTTTTTCATGTGTTACATATAGAAAGTATTTCTCCTTAACTAGATACCCAAAAGCATATATAAACTTGCCATTTCTTATTATATAGTACTATAGAATCCATTATGTCCATTTAGTATGAACATTGAAATAAGATAGATGAAATATTAATATTTTGGTTCATTGCAACATTAGCAGGGTTTAAGTGACATGTAGTCCAAGTGGCCAGCGAACTTCTTATTAGACAATGGGAAAGAGAAAGTTCTTTAATCAGCAAGCAGAGATCTACTGCCAGCATCCCATATTTTTTCTACCTTTGTTATCTGTTGCTTTCATCCAGAAAGTTTCTATTCTTGCCAAATTAGATTGCTTTCTTCCCTATAATAGGTTGCAAGTTCTTTTTTCAGCTATGCTTAACACTGTACTTTAGAATGTCTCCACCATTACAAGAGCTCATTTAACATTTGTACCACTACTGTGTGTATGTATGTGTGTTATGCCATGGAGTCTGTAATTTGTTGGAAACATAAATGAAAGAAACAATGTCCTTGTTCTGCAAAAGGTGACAATCAAATAGGGGAAAGTGACATGAAGTTAGGTGCGCATGGATGATACCTGTTCTGGAAGACACATGAAGGGAGTTTCACAATAGCAGTAAAACTTGCTTTCATAAGTTGGGGGGACTGACAAATGATTGTGTGTAGAAACATTGTAAGATTTAGGAAAGTAAAGTGTATGAGAATGGAGAAAATGGAATGAAAGTAGGAAATAAAGACTAATTATCATTCATAAACTACTTGCTCTGGTGAGGCTTCCGCTTGCAGAAAGATCAGTACTGTTTTAGACCATGACGAAGTTCAAATTACAAGCAAAGAAGAAAGAAGTAGAAAACGTCAAGAGAAATCCTTTTCACTATTCTGAGTGATGAAATATAAGCCAATATGTAATATAATAGATTTTAGAAAAGAAGGGAAATTTGAGAATTTAAAATATGCCATTTATTATTGAAAGTTAGGTATCAGAAAGAGGTTCTATTTTTAAATGCCTACTGCTTCTAAAAGTTATAGTCCACATGCCATCTGTAAGCTGGCAATTTCTGCCTGAAAGTGTCTTTTATTCAGTGACATCCAGTGCAACTTTTCATGAATGGACTTTTGAAACCTCAATACTATGCTTCATCTGTTAGCATCCCCTTCAACATGATTCCATTTCTTTAACGGTCACTTAATTCATGCACACACACACACACACACACACACACACACATACACACGACACACACAAAATATCTTTAATAAAAGTAATATGATAATAAAAGTTTCTTAAATGACTACTAGCTGAAGGGGGCACTGGAAAGAAATTTGTTTGTTTTCATATTAAACTAAGTTTACTTTATACTTCTCACAGTCCATTCACGAACAAAGTAACTTCTCAGCCTCATGCTTTGCTGTTGAATGTATACATTCTGTGACAACAAAGATCTTGTTTATTACATTACCATGCTAGAACACTGTCAGTATTAAATACAATGTCCCACAAATTTTGTGACCACGAAACGAGTGTCTGATTTACAGATAAAGAAGCAGTTATCATTTGCAGATGCCTGATTACCTGGACGTATACTTATATAAACATTATTATTTTTTATTTTTCAAAATAGTAAACTGCTTGTATCACTGTAAAACAGTAGTAGTTTCACCATCCTTTCCAGTTGGAGAGACTGCCTCAGAATCTCCTGAAGACTTATAAGAGAGCCTAGGTAAGTGTAGGTGTAAATATAAATGTCTATGTACAGTTAATGTTTCTTTCTCCAAAGTCTATGTGGTTGCTTTACATGTTTTAAGGCTGTTACAAGTTGTCCTTTTTAGAATAGAAAGCATATTGGGGAAAGAATATACATAATCCATATCTGTTGTTGATTCATTTGCTTTTAGAACAGTAGCATTTGGCTTATTCCAAGTCCCTGAGGTACATAACCTCAGGTTATTGGTCATACAAGCATTGCCAGTTATGGGTTCTATCTCTGGGAGAGGGCCTTAAGTCAAATCAGACATTGGTTGGTTACCCCCACAAGCTTTGTACTGCCATTACACTAGCATTTCTTGCAATTAGGACATCACTGTACATCAAAGGTTTGTTGCTAGGTTCGTATTTACATTTATCCTTTGGCAGCATTCACAGTACCTTCCTATACCAAAGACACTAAAATGTAGGAGTGAAAGCTCTATGTAGCTACCAGATCAGCCTCTCCATGTTCGATAAGTTGTATGGGTGTTGTTTTTTACTAATGAGGCCTTACAGTCTGTGTTTGAAGAGGAACACAGAGTGTGGGAACAGCCTGGGTTTTTTGGAGGCTCCCATGGCACTCCTTTTGTTAACAATTAGATGCAACCCAATCACTGTACTAGAAGCTTCACTTGATGACAGATGTCTGGATGGGGTTCTGTCTCCCCATTGTTCAGCAGTTTCATTTAGACTATCTTCATACATGCATATATGACATAATGCCATGTCAGAGTTTTTCTCTTTTTATCTTAGTTTTAAAAGATTTTGTATTATCATTTTTATTATATATACACATTTTATTATATATATTACATATATATATATAATTCTTATGATTCAAAGGAAGTTTTGTAAATAAGTGAAAGTTGATCAGAATTTAAGAACAGATATTAACCAATAATAAATGAGAAATTGGGACAGAGAATAAGCATGTTGAGGACAAATTAGTCTATGATTTCATATACCAAATACTGACATATTTTAAAGTAAGAAGTGGGATGAGATTACTTGAAGATGTGATGTTGATTGTTCTTCTTGCTGTTAGTTACAATGTTTCAACTTAATCCTGTTCTTGACCAAAAAACCTGTTACTGAAAGCTTTCAAATAATTTTGTCTTTATCTGTTTGACTCTGGTCATACTTTAAAGGATGGTAAGAGAGGAAATGGAGAGTCAGAGTTATCTCAAGGCTTTAGAAGTAAACCTGGTTGATAGTGATAATTTATAGATTTCAACATGGGGACATAGCTTTCAGAACTCAGTCCCAGGGCTGTAGCCACAAGTGTTGTCTTGTAGAAAACTGCAGTAAATACAAAGAAGTTTTATCATCTTCAAAATATAATCAAGTGACTCCAACAAAATCATCCCTTTCACCGACCTAACTTCCTCACCAAGAAATTTATTCTTTTCTAAACTTTTCAAACAATTTCTTGAAAGTGTCATCTTCTTAGGGCCACCTTCCCCTTCCATGTTCTATGATAGGTGACTGCCCTAACCAGATCATTGAGATAACTCCTTCCAGGTCACAGGTAACTAAAAATAAGTCAAAATTGAGTCACAGAGCTTCCCTCACTTGAGTTTGCAGCAGCCTCCTTCTTTCTTAAAAAAAATTCTCTTTAGTGCTAGAAAGGCTGTATTAATTTAGTCATTTTTTTCTTCTCAGTTTTCTTTGCTAGCTTCTATTCCTTTTTTTGAATACTGAATCTCTTAATGGAGTAAACCAGTGTTCCACCTTCTTTCATTTTATATGAATGTTTTGACTGTTAGTGACCTTGATTTATGTAGCACAGTCTAACTACAGTTTTTGCATTATCCATTGAATTTTCAACCTAATAGACATTCATGCCTTCTCAAATATGTTAAGTTCATTAACAGTCTTCAGACCCTAATATGTAGCCTTTCTTCTCTTTCTTCATGTTATATTCTACTCACATGTCCATATATATTTGGATTTATTCTGCATATGACAGAGAATAGAGACTATTTAGGGCTGTTAGAGATTGTACTGAATGAAGGTAATAGACTATATAAAAGAGATTGTAAAACCATTCATTTTTATGACTGTTCTAGTCCTGTTAAGGGTATTTTGGTTTTGTTGGTGAATGGGCACAAAACAAATTCAATGCTGAAAATGTAAATGTAATGGGGAACTCCCCAGCTTCTTATTGGAACATCTATTATAACTGTATAGAAGTTCATTGAGTTATATAGACTTTCATAATGGTTAATTGTATTATGTGATGTATTTTATTAGCTTGCACCATTATATAATACATTTTATAAGTTTAAAATAAATAAGTTATTCTGAAAAAGTCATTTTGCTGCATTTCTTTATTTTGTTGCAGATTATTTCTTCATCTTGGATCTCCAACCTTCTACTGAGACACAAACTTTTTAACAGTGAATGAATTCTGCCTTGTTCCCTTGTGTTTTTCTCTGAGAGACTTGTTTATTGGGTTATGCATTAAACCACATCAATGGTCCAATTACCCAATAATTTCTCCACAGTGTTTTTTCATTAATTAAAAAGTCTCAGTATTTTTCCAGGTTCCAATTCTTGCATTTTATACAGCAGTCCCAAACATTGTCACTCACTAGGGACTAAGCTTCTGAAACATGATTATTTAGGGAAATACTCCATGTTTATGCCATAGAAACATGGAACTTGGAAACTATAACAAGCAGACACACAATGGTACTTAAAAGAAACAGCCTAAACTTGTACTATAGATGAACTAAAATTTTAAATGATAAAATTTGGGCTAGGGATATCTTTCTATATGTAAAATTCCTGTTACACAGTCATGAGGAAAAGTGTTTGGGATTCTTAGAACACACCAAAAAATCTGGACGGGGTGATGACTGCCTGTTATCCTAGCCATTACAATAATTACATGGGGAATCACTGGGGAAGGCTAATTAGCCTAAATAGCTGAAACAGTAGACTTTTGGTCTGTAAATAACCCTGCCTAAATTTATCAGGTGTAAAGAGTTTGAAAAAGCACTCAATATTCACCTGCTGTATCACCATTCTTCCCCTACACATGTGCATCCATACATATTTAAATGCATACGCATATATAAGCAAAACCACATATGTATGAAAAAGTACAATATATATATCATAGAAATCACAAAAATAGAATTCTAAGATCAAATTTGTGAGGAACCATATAAAATGAAGAAGTTAAGTAAGATAGGAATTTTCAGGCTTTTCTATTGGATTTAGTAAAATAGGTTAAAATGGACAACATTTCCAATGATAATTTCTCATAACATTGTCCAAGGACTCTTGAGATAGCCGACTGATAAGAGGGAGCTGAAGGAAGAGTGCAGTGATTAGTAACATAACCAAAGGGAACATGGAGTGAAACAAGTGCTTTCTTGAGGGGCTTGACTTAGAAGAGATGCAGGGTCATCAAGTGAAGTGCTCCATGATAAGGCACAATGCACTACAGTGTTTGAGGGGGAAAATGACAGAAAGAAAGATTTTGAGGGTAGGAGGAAGATAGAAAAAAAGTCCCAAAAGCACCAGGAAGGAAGGTGCTTGGAAATACACATCAATCAATCTTTGTCTGGATAGACAAAGTGTAGACGGGAGGCCAACACTTTCAATTTGAAGTCATTTAATGCTTTGCATTTTCTTGGTTACATGAGGTGAATATGAGGCTTCTCCAAAAGAAAGTTTGAATATGTGGTGTAATGCTCGAGGGTATAGTGAGGATTTTAAATTCTTTTATGAAGGAAATGTGAGACAAATTTGAACAAGACCAATAAAAAGACTTGAATACATTTCAGCTTCACATCTGGTGAGTTGGGAGAATACTCACAATATTGCATAATGATCTCCAGATGAGATAATAATTCTAGGAGCAGGAGTAAATGAAGAGGAATTGAGAAGTTGGTCAAGAGCTAGGAAATTCGTGAGGAGTTGTCATTAGAAGAGGACTAGGAATACTAGTGTAATACAGTTTAGGCTGTCAATCATGAGATCTAAATTGAATGAAAATGGTAAAATACTTGCTATTGTTGATGAGAGTTAGATAAATCCAAATGTATTTCTGAGTAGTTAATATTCACAAGGGTTGGACTTTTCCTACATGAAAGAATAATTTGATTTTATAATTTTACAAACTCTGTTAAAGCATCATACCAACCAGAGGGATGATGGAACCTAAAATGAAGTCTACAAAACACAGAGGGCCATCTTAAATTTATACAGGCACCACAAGGATTAGGCCAGTGATGGACAGTTGTAAATGTTGTTGACATCTTACTGAGTATCTTTAAGGTATATACAAATTTTTGTAACTGAAATGACATTGAGCACACTGTTGCCAAGCCTCTCTAAAGAGGACCCTCCCATTTCTAAATCATCTGTCTGCTAATGATCATGTCTATGGAACTCATCATTAGTAGTCCTGCTAGACGTATAATAGGTTCAGTGCATTCTCTAAAGATTAATATATAGATTGTAACAAGATTAATAAATTTTGTGAATTACCAACAATCATATAACAATACTAAATTTCCCTCAATCTCACTTAGATGTTTATTAAATATTGATTATTTTGGTTTTATCCTGTACAGAGCAATTATCTGAGTGTGAATCTCCTTCCTCCCTGTGATCGTTTGGCCACCAGGATGTGAGGACAAAAGAAACAGAAGTGAGGCATTGTATGGACTGTGAATATGGCTCAGGCAAATTTCCAGGAGACTGCTGCAGTATTGTAGCTCAATTCTATTCCAAATAAGGAGAGATTTGTAGGAAGGAGGAAGCAGTTGGAGCTTCACCTAATTTGTGTTTGGTGGCTCTAAGTTGAAGCACAATGCCTACTTATCATGTGGCAGTAAGGTCCTAGGTCTACCCTAAGATAGGTCAGACATCTAGGCTTAGGGATAGTCTACATATAACATCGTTTAATCAGCAGGGCCCTCCAACATATTTATGTTGCTTTCAACTCAGTTATTGGTAATTTGGTGCTGTGGGTTAATGCTCTTGAATAGTGTAAAGATTTGTGACTCATATTGGTTTAATAAGACAAAGATTGGACAGTAGTTAGGCAGGAAATATAGGCAAGGTGACCAGACTAGGAGAATTCTGGAAAGAAAAAAGGCAGAGAGTCAGTCACCAGTCAGACAGAGAGGAAGCAAGATGAGAATGCCTCACTGAGACTCAAAAGGTACCAAACCACGTGTCTATACATAGACAAGAATTATGGATTAATTTAATTTGTAAGAGCTAGTCTATATTAAGCCTGAGCTTATAAGCCAAGCAGTTTATAATTACTATAAACCTCTGTGTGTTTCTTTGGTACTAAATGGCTGTGTCATCGAGAGGGACAGAAACATCTGTCAACAATTTGGACATATTTATTTACATCTTTTCTAGTAAATTCTCTATGCTCACTAACAGACAGTACATAAGGCCCATAGCTCTCAAGTCATTTGTCTATGCTTGAAAAGTTGCTAGCTATATAAGCTGAGAATGTAAACTATTTTATTTTAAGTCTACTGGAGGTAGGATGAGGTTATACAAAGGGAAAACTTTGGAAGACTGCTGATGGGCAGCATATGCGATGCAAGTAAAGCCATTGTTGCTGTTAATAGAAGCAATCTTTTCACTCTTCTGAGAATGCAGTGTTGCCAAGTCTGTGAGTGTGCAGTAAAAAAAAAAGAACCACAAACCTTACATAACTGCCTGTGTGACCATCAACAAGTCATACTATGCCTTTAAGCTTATTTATGAAATTGGAAATTTTATGGTATTTTTTGAGAATTAGTGGTTTGCTTCTTAAAATATGCTTTGCAAGACAATTAGCACTGAATAAACACTCATCAGATAAGTATCATTAAAGATCACTATTATTGTTTCACTGTAATGTGTGTTTGTAAATATTTGTTGTAGGTACCAACCACATAGAAAATAAGGAGAATAACACAGATGCTTGTGCTTCCTTCCTCCTTTACCTGACCTCAGTAAGTTGTCCGCAACGTCCAAAAGAACCAGAATTCCCCAGGAGCTACTATCTTAGTCACTTGCAGTAATTCTTAGGATCTTGGGACAGCTAATATTCAGTCATAGAGAGTAGATTTTTTTAAGAGATAAAGTGCTTCAGAACCAAAATTCATTGTGTCATTTTCAACTTTCCTCTTCTTGATTTTTGCAAGTATCTAATCTGAACATTATTTAATGAAATTTGATTAAATATTCTTTCATACTTTCTGTTATTTGTTGTCACAAATAGGGTGATCTCCCTCCAAGCGTCTCCATTTATATAGCTTCCTTCATCATGTTAAATGTTCTTAAATCACCTAGATGTTGATACATTTTTGTTTCTCTATTTCTCAAGTGCCTAGCTTTGTAAATAGAGTTTATTAAATATAAATTATATATAAGCATTCATTTGGAGGATTATGCTTTTAATTGGATAATAGCAGAAAGTCTATAATCTAGAATTAAGGAATATTTTTTAAACAGTCCAATGAAGTCTGGGAAGTAGAAATTACAAAGAAAGTAGAGAACATGTATAGGTAAAAGGTATTATTAAAATAAGGCAGGCCCTCCCTACATGATCCTATCTAGCCCTGATTTCACAATCCTCCTATTGTAGTCTCTCAAATGCTGAGATTAAGGTTTATCTGTGTGTATCACCCATGGTCTCTCATTGTTTAGACTTAGCTCATTGTTTTTGCTAAAAATTCATATAAAGATGTATCTAAATCCAATACTTCCAACTAACGACCCAGGCTTGTCTTTTCAGAATAATCTGAAATGTCCAATCAAGGGAACTTGTTCTGTACTTTCAGGTTTTACATGTTTCTTTTATTGCTCATTAGCAATTTTGTGACTGCATAGATGATGATTCCTAGCAGAAATGAATGATTCTTACAGACTTGCCTACTTTATATTTAGCTCTAATTTCTCAGTTTCTGGATTATGGAATGGAAACTCCACACTCATCTGATAGGTGTGATATGCATTAAATAATACTGATTTAAGACCTAACTGAAGATAGGGATCTTCTCTGGGGCTGAGATACAGTAGTCATTTATAGTCATCATTCACTGTTATGTGTTTTTTAATAACAGAAATCAGGGGGAACAAATGCAAGTTCGGTATCTGCCAAGAGTCATTGGTAGACATAGAACTAGATGGATTTTGTCTTGGGAAAGTACTAGATATTGTAACTAGAAATAATGATGATCAACAGCAGGACAGTTAAGGTGTGATTGTCAAGGGAATTTGGGAATCGGAGATAAAAGGATCTGTGCAAGGTAAGGGAGGAAAAGATATTCTGAACAAAGAAAATAGGAATTCTTTCTTCCTTCTGTAGTTCTTGACATTATGGCTCCGGTACAACTGTAATCATTTTGAAAATTTGAAAGTTCTTCCAGATGCGATTTCATTTGCAACACATAGTTAATTATAATGGCTGACATCTTAGGAGGTGTGGGTGGGCAAGGCTGCTGAGCTGTGGAAATAAAGGGAGCTGAGTGGATGACAAAGTGACTCCTCGGGTTGGGGGGGGCCCTGGCTGACTGGCAGCTCCCAGGATTAGAATCACAATTCATTATGCAATTAAGTTGTCAATGATTTCATTAAGTGTTCTTGAATTTGATTACACCTAACATTTGGATATTAATTTATTAAAATATAGATAATATAATTAAAATGTTATTTCTAAGACAACTAACTCTTTTTCTTTCTTTGCAGTTTCTGATCTTTTTTAATAATTTATTTAAATATTAAAAATTTCCACCTCCTCCCCTCCTCC
>LOEQ01013056.1:9366-21019 GCA_001685075.1 Bramus lutescens
GCCTGGTCTACAAGAGCTAGTTCCAGGACAGGCTCTAAAAACTACAGAGAAACCTTGCCTCAAAAAAAAAAAAAGATTCTCCCAGAATTCATCTCTACTTAGAGCCTAGTAGCTAAAATTTGGAAGTCGTTTCTCTGCATATTATCCAGTTGCTTCGAATGAGAAGATTTGTCAACCAAAGACATCAGGGAGTGCATGGAGAAATAGTGTCAGTCCTACCTGGGCAGAATCAGAGAACAGACCTCTCCTTCTGACAACCGTTCAGTGTGAAGTTTGGCTGCTCTGACTCTCTCCCAGCCTCCTTCCATCATTCAGAACCTGCCCATGGGTGCTGAGCTCTGATGAGGGCTCACAGAACCCTTTCAAAAATGACTGAATTGAAGAAATGTAGAAGCTAGGTGGCGCTGGCAGCNNNGGCTTCTGCATGTCCGAACATGTCCTGTGTCCAAAGGCTACAGTTGTGAAATTTTCCTAAGGGGTCTGGTGGTAGACATGGGGATGCTGCTTTGAAACAAAGGAAAAACACAGAAATTCAAGTCCACCCCTCTCAGACTGTCCAACATTCCTCATGTCTTCTGACTTAAAAGCGACAACCCATGAAGCTCAGGGTAGACTTACCTATTTGCTAAGTAGATGACTCCTGGTCCATTGCAATTCTAATAATTCTGTTTGGTCTTTTTGGTTTTGCAATCACTGTGGACTTGGAATTCCACAGGAAAACCAGAAGTTCCAAAATAGCACTCGGAAGAGACTTTGGTTTGAGTCCCTTTTTCCATTAATGCCTATTTTCCACCAACCACATAACCTGTGCATTTGGAATATTTTCCCAATAGCCCTGGCTTTCATAAACTGTAGTGCCTGTCAGGAAATAAGACTGCCTTAGTGGAAAGACCAAAATTATAGCTGAGAACATAGGAATGTCAAGCCAACCCCTGACAACCTGCAGCACAGGGGACAGTGGTGTGGGCCACATCCGTCAGACAGGTTGACTAGGAGGAGCAATTTCCAGCCATGTCTTCTGCTCAAGTCATCACTGGCAGAATCAGCCTCATCCTGGGAGAGATTTTAAGCCTATTAACAGAACACGGGCACACTTAAATCAGGATACCATTAAAAGAAAAACAGAAGTCCCACTTTATAAATGTGTTTTCTGGAAAGGCATATCAAATCATAATTTTGTATAGATTTATTCAATACCAACTACTGCAAATAATACTGAAGCAAAAATATGGGACAGAATGGAGGGGGGAATTCAGAGATTAGTATATGAAGGGTACCAACTGAGGTAAGACCCAAATCCTATACCCCACTGGGTTGCATTTAATCAGGGGAGAATTCTCTTGAAACAGCCTGAGACGTCTATGAACTTCGAAGAGGCAGATGCTGTGTGAAAGACCCATAAAAGGACATGAAGTTACTCCCTTTACCCTTTTGCTTCCTGGAGATGAGATACTGCCATCCATCTGCCTGGTTTCTTGGTTACGTTTATCCCAAAGATTCGAGGAGAAAGACCACTGGCCCAAACCATTATAGACAAAATAAAGCAAGCCTTCAATTAAGCATACTTTCAAAATTCGTGTACGCAGGCTGTGTCCCCTTAAGGCAGGGTTCCAGAGGTCAGCCTTGGACATGGGTAAGATAAGGGTTTTTATAGCTCAAGGCTAGGGGGTTTCCAAACGGGGGATTTGACAGGCAAATAGGAGGGGTTACAGGAGCAGCATAACAAGGTGGTCATAACAAGGTGGTCATAATAACCTATTGAAATAAAGGTAGGGTTGTAGGGTTGCAAGAAGGTCATACCAACTTTTTGAAATAAAGACACAGTTGCCATTTCTTGGAACAGGTAGTACAGAAGGATTTATACTTAAGGTTACAGGTGGTGGGGCATAGCCCAACCCTTGAGAAACAGATTTATTCACAAACAGGAACGAACTTAGTTCATGTTTCCTATAAAATGGGTCTCAAGTCTAAGATAGAGGCAGGCTGGTTTATCATGTACTCAGAAGCACTCAACTTTTTCTTTTCATTAACAGTGCAAAAAGATTTTATTGTTTGAGAATGACTGTAATGTGTTTTGATCAATTCCACTCTCCTACCCCCGGCCTTCCAACTTCTCTGATACCCTTTGTATTGATTTTTCCTCCCAACTTCATGTCATCCTTTTGAGACCTAGTGGAGTTCACTTAGTGCTGTTAGGATATGCATGGATTCAGGACCATTGACTGGAACAAGACAGTCTTTCAGGGGCCACGTCCTAAATAAACCGATTCTAACCTCTGCTGGCAGCCGTCAACTGCTTACAGCTGTTAAACCAGGGATGGGACCTCATGATTCCTCTCCAGTCCATTCTGGAGTTTTGGATGGCTTGACCTTGTGCTGGTAGCTGCACCTGCTAAGAGTTCATGTGTGCCATGTCCTCATCATGACCAGAAAGCAGTTTTGCTGCAATGAGCTGGCTACCTCTGGCCCTTAGTGTCATTTTGCTCTTCTTCAGTGTTTGCTTTTTTTTCTATCCTTTTCAAAACCTGAATATGCCTTCTTGACATTCTGGGCTTTCTCGCTCTTTCTCTCTGAAGCTTCCACCCTCCTCTGTTATGTGGTTGCTTGCTAGGCATGCTGAACCCCTACTCAAAAGACTTGGCTCTCTCCTTTTCCATTTTCTATCTTCCTATCCTGGAAGACGCTGAGACTTGAAGCTTGCATGTTCTGTGGTTTTTCTCTTAAATTATAATAAAGTTGTCTTTGAATTTTTTTTTGAGTTTGTTTCTAACTTATTTCATAGAATGAAACTAACCTTCCCCCAAGGGAAACTCATTCTCCCTGTAACAGTCAACACCATATCAAAATGAAAAGTTCAGCATATTAATTTCCAAGCATCCTCAAAGACATGGAGCATAATTGTTGCAGAATTGTTTCCTTCAGGTTGGACTTCTGCATTGTCATCTTGAGTTAGAAAAATGATTAGACATTCCCACAAGACCCTTACAAGATTGGGCCCATTAGCATTCCCTTGTGGAGGCAGAGGTGAAGGTTATTGAAGATGAGGAGCCTCATCAGGCTTCTCCCTTCCCCAGCTAATGTTTGTTGAAAGGAGCTGCCCATTGGTTATCTATGCTACTCTAACCTCTAATGCTCCTACAACTAACTCCAAAGACTCATTGGCCCCGTGTGTGAGTCAGGGTTCCTTTAGGGAACAGAACTGATAAGCTCATATATAAAGGGGATTTATTTGGTGTTCTTATACCATCTGGTCTGGGTAGTTCAGATGGTGTCTCATACCGAAGAGCCTGAGACTCCAGTAGCCTCATCCAGTCCACAAAAGCTGGATGTCTCAGCCATAATATGGTGTTGAAGGCCTGGGTGATTCCTAGAGAGCTACTGGTCTTTAGCATATGCCAAAAGGCTAAAGAAGGTGATTTTAATACCAGTAAAGAAAAGAGGCAGGGACAGGATGGATGAAGTTGCCAGCAGTTGTGACAGCAAGCAGACAAGAAGCAATGTTTCATTCTTCCACGTCCTCTTATCAGGGCTGCTACCAGAAGGTACACCCACATTTAGGGCCGGGGTTCCTGCTTCAAATAATCAGACCAAGGAAGTGCCTCACAGGAATGCCCATTGATTTACATTTTATTTCATTTCAGATCTTATCAAGTTGACCACCAAATTTAGCCATTGCATCCAACAACCCAGACTTGGTTGGAGTAATTTCTTTGTTCTCCCATTACCCCCTGTATGTAGGTTGAATAGAAAGAGATACCCCAATTACATACAGCAAGGTAACAATGGCACCTGCAGCCATGAAGGGTTATCACATAAGCAAAAGATGACACTCTATTAATGTATTTCTTTAGATATATTGGCGAATAAAGTGTTGATCCTAATTAACTCCAGGTTGAAACAAGCCTATATGCTGGCTGGCAAATGGGAGGTCACACACTGATCATTTATTAATATCAGAAGACCTCGGGCCTTTGTTGTAGCCCTGGCCAACCTAAGTTAATCTACTTCTTTTCAGTGCTATTTTATCCTTTTGATGGGTGTGGTTTACCGGTAAATTAGGATCAACCAGACCAATTCAATATAACAGATTTAGTTTAATAATTGGAAAACAGTGAACTCACGTAACCAGGGTCCAGCGCGCGAAAGGGACCGCTCCCCCTTCACTACATCTTTTCCTGTTTCCCAACAGCAAAGAAGTTTGCTAGAGGGAATTTCTTTACTTAATAGATGCATCATTCTCCTTCCTCACCTGGCCCTTGTAGGCAATCATAGATTCTCGTTCTAAGCTGGTAGGGTGCAAAGAGGCTACACATGAGAGACGCACAAGGTTAAGAAGAAGTCCAGCTTTGCCCCTACAAAAGGGAGTGGGTTTCAGCTTTATCTAAGTGTACAGAGGAGAAAGTACAGTAACAAAAGGTGGGGTTGAGAAGGACGGCTGTAAAGCATAGCTGTCTGCGCACAGTATGACTGTTGAACTCACACGAACTCACAGAGGCTAGGGCTGCCTGCATAAGACCCACACTAGAGCAAGCCAGCAAGCATTCCAGCCTGAATGAGGGAGAGAGCCCCATCGTAATTAAAAATAATAGAATAAATTTGAAGAGCAACAATTTATCCATCTGTTCGCAGCTGAAGCAGAGACGCAGGATGGTGGGAGAAATGTTGGGATTTTCTCCTGCCCGTGGTTATTCTGTGGATCTAAGTAAGGACTCTGATTTTGATGGTAAAAGTGCTTTTCAGCGGCTCTTTTGCTTTGAGCAGTGATCAAGACTTTGTGCAGATTTATAAAATTTTTATTGATGCTCTAGAAAAATGAGTTCTCTGAGGCCTATTGATTTGGTTCGAATTGATTAAAGTCTTTCCATGATTTGATGTCTTGGTAAGTTCTCTCGTTTAAATAATCTAGCACAGAGCATGTAAGGAAAACCTTCCTGATCAGTGTGGTGATGCACTCCTTTAATCTCAGTATTTAGGAAACAGGCAGGTGGATTTCTGGGAGCCTGAGGTCAGTTTGGGTCAGCCAGGGCTACACAGTGAGACTCTGTTGAAAAAAAAAAACAGCCTTTCCAGCTTCATTACACATAAGGGGATTTTCATACAACCTACACCCAGGTGTCTTTCAAGTATTAATGAGTCGACAAAAACATCAACTATTTATCTAAGTTGCGTAACTTGGTGAGGGGTAGAATCGACTACTGACGACACAGTAATGCTCTTTTAGCAAAGGAGTTCTCAAACAGGCCATACTCAGAAAGATTCTCCCTACTTAGTTTAACAAATTTTCATATTTAAAACATTTCTGATGAAGTGTATTTGTACGGGGTGTTAGTTTGCAGAATTTTCGGAGTTCTGGCCAGAGTAAAGCTCTGGTTCAAACCATGGTATAGACGTTTCTTTACCTCTGTCGAGGTAGCAGATATAAAATAATTACTTTTTTCTGCAAGTTGTGTGATGTTGATCTCCTTGGGGGCAGGAGTGGGGTCATAGCAGTCGTCATACACTGGTTATTTCTGTCACAACATCCTCTACGTCCTTCACTCACCCGGCGCTTACCTCTCTTCACTAAAGGTTGCTTCTCGAGAACACTGTTTCGGCATCTTCTCCAGAGCACTGTAGGAGGAGGCCTCTTGTTTGTTCCCAGCTGCCCAGACTCCAGAAATAACAACAACACAGAAACGGTGCTAATTAAATCACTGCTTGGCCCATTAGCTCTAGTTTCTTATTGGCTACCTCTTACATCTTAATTTAACCCATCTCCATTAATCTGTGCATCACCAAGGGGTCGTGTCCTACCAGCAAAGTTTCAGTGCGTCTATCTGGTAGAGGCTCCATGGCTTCTCCCTGACTCTGCCTCCTTTCTCCCAGCACTCAGTTTAAATTTTTCCTGCCTACCTCTATTCTGCTCTGTGCAGGCCTTTATTAACCAATGGTATTCACAGCATACAGAGGGAACTCCCACATCAGAGCACTTTCTGAATTAATTCTGCTATTCTCCCACGGGACCAGACCTTGGGTGTAAGGAGAAGGACAAAGGCAGGAAGACCCAGCTTCTGTAGTTCCCCAGTATCACTCTGTATAGAAGCATCTGCATAGTCCTAGCATCTCTGTCACCCCCCTCCCACCCCTGCCCCATTTGATGGCCACATCCTTGAATGTGAACAGACCTTACCCTCCCAAAACTAGGCAGGGCAGAGCCTGACCAGTACTTCTTCACATTGGCATTATTGACATTTAGGCCATATTATTTTTGTTGTGAGATCTGTCAATACATTTTCTGTTGCTATAACAATATTTGATGCTAGACAGTTCATGAAGGAAGATATTTAGGCTCCTATTTCTGAAAGGCAAAGATTCAAGATCTGTAGGTAGCTAATAGGGGGCTCATCCTATGCCACAGCAGAGCAGATTACATCATATGAGAAAATGTGGGCATGTTGTGGGAATGTCGAATGGCCACCTGTAGGGGACAAAAAGGGAGGAAATGTACCAACTTAGTTTATAGCAAACTGCTCTCATAAAATGCAATCTGTCACTGCAAGAATTAATCAAGCATGTAGAAAGGACATTAAACCTTTCAAAGTTTCTACCTCCTGACGTAGACACATTGGTCATCTAATTTCCACATGAGCCGTAGTAGAAAGAAGCTCTGCAGAAGCCATAGCAAGGACTATCCTGTGGACTGTTGGCTGTCTCTCAGTATCCCAGTCCCTTGGTGGCAGTTACTAGCTGTAGGCAGAAGTTTCTGTCCCAATCACCTGCTCCCAAACAACCACTCAGAGTCTTAGCATTAATTATAAATGCTCGGCTAATAGCTCAGGCTTATTACTAGCTAACTCTTACATTTAAATTAATCCTACTTCTTATTTATGCTTTGCCACATGGCTTGGTACTTTATCTCAGTAGGGCATGCTCATCTTGCTTCTTCCTGCTTTTACTTGAGACTCCTCAGACTCCACTATTCTTTCTCCCAGCAACTAACCTTATCCTGTTCAGCTATTGGCCAGTCAGCTTCTTTATTAACCAATGAAAACAATGCAAAGTCACAGTGTACAGAAAGATTATTTTACAGCAAATAGTAATACAGCATCCCTCTCATCAAAAAGTTGTCTCTAGTCATTGATAAATGTTGGAGGGAGAGGTTGCTATGTATGAGACTGACTGGTTTATACATTTGTGTGTGTGTGTGTGTGTGTGTGTGTGTGTTTTTCCAGAAAGCCATTAAATGCCATTTATCAGCTACCCTTATTTAAGAAACAACGTTTTTCCTAAGATTTATTTATTTTATTTTATGTCTATAGGTGTTTTGCCTGCATGTATGTCTAAACACCGTGTGTGTGCAGTTCCAATGGAGGTCAGAGGAAGGGAGTCAGAGGCCCTGGAACTGGCTACAGGTCATCGTGAACTGCCTTGTAGGTGTTAGGAATTGAACTCAGGTCCTCTGAAAGAGCAGTCAGTGCTCTTCACTGCTGAGCCCTCTCTCCAGCCCCAAGACACATCTTTCTTTAAAGCACCTTCTTAAGTGATAATGAAGATGAGGCTGCAGAGATGATCATTAGGATGCTGATGCTCAAGCAACAATGCCTGTGTCCAGATCTGCAGCATCCGCATAAAACCAAATGTGGCTGTGTGCACTTATGAGCACAGCACTGGGGCACAGAGAAGGGACCATCACTGGGGGTTTCCTGGCCAGTGAAATGGGATGAAAAACGTCAAGTTCCACGTTCAGTCACAAATTACCCTCAAGGGGACAAGGCAGAGAGTAACTGAACAGGTCACCTGCCATCCTCCTCTGGCCAGATGACTGCAGACCTATCACACTCATGTGCACACTCTCATCTAACACACACACACACACACACACACACACACACACCCCACACTAACAAAGATCTCACCCTAAGCATCATACTGTTTCTATAATCACGTATGTTATAAAATTGTAAATGAGGACATAGAGTCACAGGCCCAAAGGGACATTCCTCCTCTGTGACTTACTTGTGAGGCTATTTATCATCACATGGATAAACAGATAGGAGCTATGTCATACATTATGCTGAACAGATTTTTCTCTAGTATTTATTGCTCTCAATTGGTGGTGGCATCAATGGTAAGAAAGCAATATTTCAGAAAGAAGAGAGGGAGGCCAAGACAGGAGCTGATGGCGAGATGTATGAGTGTAGTGGCCCAGCAGGGAAAAAGCTGACTCAACAGTTCTTTAAGCAGATCAAAGCAGTCTCCAGAAATGAAAATTCAGGTATTTCAGAAGTCATTTCTAATGCTTCTCTAAAATCATAGGAACGATGAACAGAATCGTGCTTGCCAGAAGCTGGAGAGGAGGGAATGGAGAGCTGGATATGAAATTCAGTTATGAAAGATGAATATACACCAAGGACTGTCCAAAATTGTGCCAATAAACAAAAGGACTTTAATATTGACGCGAACATCCGCTTAAGTGGGAATATTTCATATTAAGTGATCGCACAAATCAAAATATATAAATAAGCACGAACTTTTAGGAAGAGAATTCATGTAAGGGAGTTATTTTCTGGCCTCTGAACTTTTCCGATACAATAAGCAGAAGGAGACTGAAAGCTGGGTCATCTCGTTGCTTTTCGATGGTCGGATTTTCCTGTGCTCGGGATTGTAAACCCTGTGCTCTGTGAAGCATGGAGATGCTTGAGAAGCCCCCCACCCCTACGGAAGATGGCTTTTTGTCAATCAGATGCCGGTTGATATTGCTTCATAGATTTCCTAGAAGAGACCTTTACATAGGTCCTATTTACACTGAAATGATAAAAAGCAACAAATACTCCTGGGGTGGGACTTCCGAGGGACAGAGTTGACATTCAAACTTATGGTGGAACACTAAACCCTGTTCTTTATTTATTTACTAAAATAAAATACTTAAAATTTGTCTGAGAATCTCATACATGAGTAGGTACTTACCTCCACCCCTCCCTTTCCACCTCAAACTCTCCTATACCCTCCTCCTCTCAAATTCATGATGTCTTCAATTATTGTTATGTACAGTCAGGAGACTTGTCCCTAGAGAAGACCTTTTTCTTTTTTCCTCTCTCAGTGGCCTCTTCCGTTAGGGGTGTGACTTTATGAAATTCCCCTCATGCCTGTTAACCTGTTTTATTGTCATCCTTCGTCTTGTTTACGTGACCTACTTTTGACATTTTATGGGTACAGCTTCCCTGTCCTATATAGAAGACACTAGCCCACAATAGACTTCCTGGTCCTTTGACTCTTAGAATCTTTCCATGCTCTCTTCTATAATTCTCTCTGAGCCTTAAGTGTAGGGGCTACACATTAGATGTATCAATTTGGATTGGGTACCCCCAGCTCTGTTGTTCTCTGCATTTTGGCCAGTCAGGGATACCTGCAATGGGTCTTCAATTGTTGCAAAAAGACGTTTCTTGGCTGAAGGGGAAGAGCTGCACTTATCTGTGCTACAAAGACTAAGAATTTAGAACGCAGTTAGGAATTATACTGTAAACTCCATTCTGGTTCCATGATGCCATAGTACCTGTGGACTAGGTGAAGAATTGGTCATCTTTCTCATCTGGGACTGTGTGTGGATGAAAGCATTGGAGGGAGATACAAAATGTCAAGCCAATATGTCAAGGTTAGAGACACATAACCACCAAAGCATTTGTAGATACTGATTACATTGTAGTTATGAAAAAAAATTTTCACCAAGACATTTTGTTACTTGCTAACAAAACAGATGCCTGACCAAGGCTGATCAAAGACACGGTTACATGACATACTTCTATCAGAAAGAGACCATTTCCATTTGGATATGTGGAGTCAGAATTTTGCTCTGCAAATATTTGTGACTTTCACAAGGGCCATCGAATGAATTGTAAAAACTCTAATGGAGTAACTAGCCAGAGCGGTGAATTGCATAAGAATTAGTTAAGTACAGGGCTTTTGTCATTCTGTTTTTTATTGATAGGTCAAACTCAGATTTCCTGAACTCACTTCCTACAGCTGTGGATCAAAGTTTCAGTCTTATGGAGCATGTTTATAGGTTCATCCACATAGTGCCACCTTTTTGTGATGGCACCAAGCCATGCCCTATGATCCCTCACTTTCCATCGTCCCTAGTCTATACACCTCCTAGAGAGGCCAGCTGACCTTTTTCATCCAACTCCTCCCATATCTCCCCCTCCCAATGCTCTCAAAATCCTTCTCAAATGCAGGGCATCCTGGTGGCCTGGAGGGATGGTGTCTGTGCATTTGAGTTTTCATGGATTGGGCATCTCTGGTGGATGTTCTGGATGTAAACAATTTATCCTTTGAATCATGCCTGTACATGTCCAAATTTATTTTATTTTATTTTATTTACTCATTTTACATACCAACCACAGTTCCTCCTTCCATTTCTTTTCCTGCTCCCCTACCCCACCTCTTTATTTCTTCCTCTATCATCTCCAAGGGAAACCCTGGCCATTCTACAAGGTTGGAATTTCACCCTGGTATATGCTAGGCTTCTAACTTGCATACAGCCATACTTGTATCCCTTTCCTTCCCTCAGTCCCTTGCTGGAGTGATGATGCATCGTGCTAAATAAAATACCCATAATTCAAAGAAATATTACTTATCCTGTCTTATATTCCATCGACTTTGATCAAACACCCTCAAATTTACATGCTAGGAGGATATCCTTGGCTCCTTCTAGCTAGTTCTTCCAGCTATATTTTTTTCTGCTCTTACTTGCATGCCCCTGGCTGGGTCATGTAGAGAGTAAACCTGCTTAGTAGTGCGGCAAACAGTGTTGAATGAATAAAAAACCAGGCACTTTTCTCTGTTACATTTCAACAGTTTTCCAGCAATCATGAGGCAGGTATTATTTCCACTTAAGAAACTAAGATGTTGAGGCTTTGAGGATTTAAATAATTGGCCAAAGATCATGTCACTAGGAAACGGCAGCCACACAGAGCAGAATGCTAGTGGGAAGGGAGTGAGAGCAGGCGTTTCTTCCATTCAACAAGACATTGATGTGGGCTTGAAACACCTTGGCTTTGGTTCACACCAAGAAATTGGAGGAGTTTGTGAATGAGAAGGTACAATTTAGCGGTGAGATGCTGAACTTCCAGATGAGGCACTGGAATTGAGACCAAGGAGTGTTGAGCAGAACTGGACCATTCCAATAACTGAACAGCAATGGGGGCATTGCTGTAAGAACGGATTTGAAAACCCAGAGGCTAGTAAAGATTTGGTTTGCTTTTGACATTATTTTCCGTGTATTGATGAACTGTAGCATGGAATAAAGAACAATAGAAAAAGCCTAAAATGTAACATGTATTGCCTACCAACTTTTCAGATAATAAATCTTTCCTAGTATTAGGGAGATGGCAAAGTGGTAAAATGCTTGCCATATGATCATAAGGACCTGAGTTCCGATTTCTGGTAGCCAGGTGTAGTGGTTTATAGCTGGAGACATATAGACAGACAGAACATAGGAACTTGCTGACCAATCAGCCTATCTGAAATGGAGAGCTCCAGACTCAGAAAAAGGAAAGAAAGAAAGGAAGGAAAGGAAAGAAAGAAAGGAAGGAAAGGAAGGAAGGAAGGAAGGGAGGGAGGGAGGAAGGAAGGAAGGAAGGAAGGAAAGGAGGGAGGGAGGGAGGGAGGGAGGGAG
>LOEQ01013056.1:21136-35448 GCA_001685075.1 Bramus lutescens
GGAAGGAAGGAAGGAAGGAAGGAAGGAAGGAAGGAAAGGAAGGAAAGGAAGGAAGGAAGGAAGGAAAGAAGGAAAGGAAGGAAAGGAAGGAAGGAAGGAAGGAAAGAAGGAAGGTACGTGCGGACACACACTCATACCATACACACCAATTATGAAACATCTCCACTTTTAGTGGTAAAATGTCTGGGACAAGTTTATCTGTACACTCACTGTTTCACAGGCTACAGTATAATTATCTGTCATGCTGTGCTCACCTCAAGGCTTAACTGGAACAGCATGGACTAAGCTCATTCATAGACTACTACCAGAATTTAGAATTTCCAGTGGTTGATGGATTAATGCCCTTTGTTCTAAACTCTCTGCCTCTATAGGGAAACCCACAATAGAGAAGTTTGCTTTATTAAAGCCAGCAACTGAGAAAGAGCCAGAGAGTGCTCATGAGAAGGAACTCAAGGTATGCAGATCAACAGTAAAAGGATAGTTTTCTTGCTTGCTTGTGGTGGTGGACATCTTTAATCCTAGCATGTGGAGGCAGAGGCAGAGGCAGGATCAGCTTATTGTACAACGAGTTCCAGGTTAGCCAGGGCTATATAGTGAGATCCTGTTTCAAAGAAGTATTTTATTTTCTTTAGCAATGGTATTGGATATATGCTAAAGAAGGAAACTGGATTCCTATTCTATACCACATCAAAAATTAACTCAAAATACATAAAAACAAAAATTTGAGAGGTAAAATTATTTAATGTTTTTTATCTTTATGTGTCTATATTTACATTATTTGTGCATATACAGGTCCATGTGCAGGTGTGCATGTAGGCCACAAAGAAGAGATTCAAGTGTTGATTTTAGGGTAAGATTCACTTTTTTTTTTAAAGACAGTGTCTCTCACTGGCCTGGAACTCACCAAGCAAGCTAATATGGTTGATCAGTGAGTTCCAGAAATCTTCCTGTATTCTCCTACCCAGAGCTTGGATTTCGAGAGTGTTTCACCATACTTGTCTTTTGACAATATGGGGTTGACCAGGTCCTCGTAATTGCAAGAGAAGTGCTTTCCTCAACAAGCTGCCTCCCCAGTGCTCCACTCTTCTTAATAAAAAACAAAAACAAAACCAAAAAAAAGTTTTTTTTTACACATATCAGGACATAGTTTCTCAGTTGTAGTATCTGAAACATAATTAACAAAGTTAATTAATTAGGTACATAATTAGCTTGGCTTTCTTAAAATTAAGAACTTAACTGCTTCATAGGACATCAGTCAAAGACAACTAAGATGAGAAGAAAACATTCATGAGCCAGGTAATGGAACTGTACCGAAAATATTTAAGAGCTCTTTCAAGTCAATAAACAGGACAACTCTATTGAAAATCAGCAACAACTTGAAGAGACATCACTTTGGTCTTCACAAGGGCCTTTGTGTATATATTATGACTATTCATTTGGTGTTTTTGTGAAACTCCTAACAGTGGAGTGGGTGTGCCTCTGACTCTTTTTGCCTGCTCTTGGGACTCTTTTTTCTTTATTGGGCTGCCTTGTCCAGCCTCTGTATAAGGGCCTGGTATTATTGCATTTTGTTTCATTGTGTTTGGTTATTGTCTCTTGGAGGTCTGCTCTTTTCTGAAGAGGAAAGGAGGAGTAGATTTGGGAGAAGGGATGTGTGAGAGACTTGGAAGGGGTGGAGGGAGGGTCAACTGCGGGTGGGATGTATTGTTGAGATAAGAGTCTATTTTCTTTTTACTTTTCATTTATTTATTTATTTATTTATTAAAAATTTCCACCTCCTCCTCCCCTCCCATTTCCCTTCCCCTCCTTCCTCTCCAGTCCTAAGAGAAGTCAGGGTGTCCTACCCTGTGGGAAGTCCAAGGCCCTCCCCACTCCATCCAGGTCTAGGAAGGTGAGCATCCAAGCAGACTAGGTTCCCACAAAGCCAATACATGCAGCAGAATCAAAACCCAGTTCCATTGTCCTTGGCTTCTCAGTCAGCCCTCATTGTCAGCCACANTATCTTCTTCCCTGCTCCTATATCCACCCTTCCTCCATCTCAACCATCCCATTCTTCCAAGCTCTCCCCCATCCTCTCCTTCTCCTGTCTCTCTCCCCATCTATTTTCAATAAAAAACCCCCAATATACACATGGTCAATACATGCATTACAAGATTTTCAACCTCATTTGTCTTTAGAGCAATGAGAATCAAAGTCAAATGAACTTTCATTTACATATATTAGAATGGATACAGTGAACACAACAGCCGATAAAGTGAGTTGTCATGAACATAGAGAAATTGGATGCTCATATCTTCATGAAAAGATTATACAATGGAACACTTGCTTTGGCTAAAAGCTTGCCCAAAATAGTTAAACATTGAATTACCATATGATCAAATAATTCTTCTCCCAAGTAGTTGAAAAGTGAAAACGTGTATCATGGAAATACCTGTACTTGCTGTATTATAATAAAAAGGTTGAAACAACCCAATGATCTACTGGCCTATAAATGGAGAAATAAATTTGCTTTGTATGTAAACACAAATATATTTACCACAAAATAAGCATGCTACAGCATCAAGAGTTGAAAAAATTTTGCTAGGTGAGAGGATCCATGTACTCTCTTATTCCATTTGTATGAGCTCTTTAGAACACACACACACACACACACACACACACACACACACACTTCACTCGTGGTGGATGGATTTGAGGCAACAGGGATGAAAAAGAAGTGAGTTTAATGTCTGTGGCTTTCTTGGGTCTATACTTAGATGGTGGGGCTCAATGGACAAGTCTGTAAATATACTAAAGCCCATTGAACTATAGTCATGGAAAGGCTGATCTCATGGCACAGGAACTCACACCACACTGCAGTTATTAGCTATATACAAAATCTTACATTTTATGTTTTTATCTCCTCTGGGTCTTAAAATGTAGACAAACATTAGCTTTGCCTATGGTAAAGCTCACATAGTAGCATATTCTCCTTGGAGCGTTTAGCCATTGGCATTCTGTTCTGTGTTTTTTAGTTACCATCCTGTATGAGGTTGAGTGAGCCTGACTCCTATTGACTAAGCCCATCATACCATCTTAACTGTGTATCACTTAAAGAACACGTGAGTTCAATTCAGCATAGAATATGTGTGGGACAGGAAAAGATAATTTTTTTTATTTGTTCTAGTTTTCATCAACCTTTCAGTCCCAAAGAGAAGTAATCTGATAAATATAATTAGATAAGATACTAACCCTTGTTACGTAAAATCTCAGCAAAAGTGAAATTCTAACAGTCAAGCTCTACATTTTCAGCTCCATTGCTAAAAGTGGAAACAATTGTTTCCTGGGCACAGAATCAGATGTGTTTAATATATTTTGAAACGTAAGAAATATAATGACAAAAATTTTTTTTAAAAATGCCTCAAAGAGGAAATTACAGCACACGACAGCTCATTTTTTGACTTGGAAAATTTCTGCTAAGTTCAGAGCAGCTGGGGAGAATAGCAAGTAACAAAAGTAGGCAGATTTATGGGGCCCACACATGGCAATATTTTTGTGTAAAATTAGTCAAAATCATTATACTTGTAGATGAAGAAATGGATTCCAACAAGCTTGCGTTTTTTTTTTAAAAAAGAATGATCATATTTGGTCTAAGTGAAGTGGAAGAACTGAGCAATTTATTGGATTAGCTGATCACCAGCAATGTAACTCATATTAAAGTTTGGGGAAACCTGCCAAACACTGACTCTCAGAAGATTAGGATAATAATACATTGATTTCCAATGAGTAGAATTCAACCCACATTGCACTCTGTCTTCCCAGCCAGAAAACGGAGGGGAAATGGGCCATTAGAAGAATTTTCCACTGAAATGTCTTTGTTTTGTCTTTAGGCATTATACTAAAATATTTTGATAATGAATCAAGCAGATATAAATGTGTCCCATTTTAAGAAACCCAATGCATAGTACTTTAGTTTAAAAATGTTATTGAGAGAAATGGTTGATTTGGGGTTGTTACCTCCAGCAGTGCTCCAGGGACAGACCTGACCAAGGTAAAAGTTGATGAAGAAAAGACAAACATAGACATATACACAGACATAAAGTTGGGCTCAGGTGGTCTGAGCTCCTGGCTGGAGAAACCGCAGCACCCTGGAAGTGCAGCCTGGTTATTATTTAGAGTTGGACAGAGAGGCGGGGTTACCGTATACAGACAAACAAGAAGGCAAAGTTCATGGCACATGTCTGGATCAAGGAGTCAGGTTTAGCTAATCTAAGTGGGAATGATCTCAGCAGGTAGCGATCTTCAGACCATAAACACCCAGGTCAGGGATCCTGAAAGCTATGGAGCACACGTTGTCAACACCCAACAAACTCCAAGGAAGTTTTTACCATGTCGCTGCATTTCACCCCAAGGGAGGAAGGTTTTGCTATTCCTCCACAGATCTTAAGGTTTTGGGGGGCTTTCTTATTCAGGGCTTTTTTGTGTTCCATATAAGCATGGGCGCAGAGACATTTTATGAGGGCATAAGGTAAGAATCTCTTCCCCCCGACACACACAATGTGTGCCTTCAAGAAAGATTGAAATAGGGTTAACCTTGTTCAGCACTTTGGGGTGTATCTGCAAAGAAAATGAAATCAGTAGGAGTATTTGCACACCTACACTTAAGTTTATTGAAGCATTTTCACAACTTCCAAAATATGAAATCAAAAGGATGAACATGTAAAGAATATATAAATATAACATTACACATCTGTATATATACATACACACATGTACAGACATTATATGTGTATGTGTGTGCATATATGTGTGTGATGGAATACTCTTCAGATTTAAGGGGAAAAGTTGTTATTTGTAGCACCATGGATCTGTAAGTTGCTATACTATGAAATGAAATAAGTTAAACACACAAATAAAAATATCACACAAAATTATTTACAAATGGAAATTTAAAATATTCAACTTACAGAAGCTGAGAGAACAGTTATTAACAAGAGTTGGTGTGGGGAGGATTTGGAATGTATTGGTAAAAAGTATGAAACTTCAGTTATGCAAGATGAGTAAGTTCAAGAGACATATTTGACAATACAGTGACCATAGTTAATAAAAACAAAAAGCATTAAAAAGGCCAAAAGTCAATATGATACCTGACCTTAAAGTGTATCCTCTACTGGAGTAGGGGAGAAACAGTATAGAACAGGACATTATTTGGTAGGGTGATGAAACTTGAATACAAAGTATAAGTTAGAGAAAAAACAATCGCCAACATTAAATTTGTCAAAGTTGGAAATTATTTGGTCATATAACAGAAGATGCCTTATCCATAGGAATTACCCCCTGAAATAGTCCCAGTCCAAAGGCCATAAGATAATTAATTTTATCATCAGATATTTCAGAACAACATAGGCATAGCTAGTTAGTTAGAAGTATATTTAAACAATATTAATAACAGCAAATAGGATAAAATGGAAAGAATCTGAATAAATAGCTTATGGATAGTCTCATATTATTTTTATTTCCATAATTTATCTGTAAATGTGTAGTTGTTACCAAGTAAAATGTTAAAAATATATTGTTGATCTGGGGAATTTTTGTTTTACTTGGCAAGAGATCGCTTGCTTGTAAAGAACTCAGCAAAATGAATCCTTAGTGTGGGAAATCCACCAGTGTTTTTCAAATGTGATGACTGTACAAATTGAAATTTGACTGTGAGTTTTAAATTATATAGAGAAGGAAAGGCAAAAGGTGAATTTTATTTCTGTTGAGGGTTATCTGGTTCTAAGAAAAACAAACCCAGGTTAGCCAAAGGGAATTTTTTTGTAAGAAAAAAAGGGAATTTCAATTGTGGGAAATCCTATCATCTCATCTTCATGTGTCCCCTTCCCCATCCCTCCCCCCTTTCTCCTGTGTGGTCAACTCTGGTAAGAACTGTAGGGTCACCACACACACACACACAAAAAGCAACTTTTAGCAAAATCCATGAAGACTTGCATATAAGAAGACATGTCTGTGTAGGTACTACAAGCATTTAATTTTTTTTTTAAACGTGAAAATTATAGAACAACTGACCATTGTTTTTTGGTGAAGAACTTAATTTTGAGTTGAGTTGGACCATTATGAAAACTTGGTTGTAACACGCTGGTACAGGCTGGGGAAGACGGTAGAGAAATAGGATCGGATATGGGCTAAAGTTTAAATGCACTTGTCAAACTCCAAACATGGTGACTTGGATTGGGATAGCTGTATCGATAAGAAAGTAAAGGACTAGATAGGAATGTTTGTATGTGTTTGTATGACAGGTTCTCACGGTATATCCCAGGCTGGCTTTGCACCTATGATCCACTTGTCTCAACCTTCTTCTTAAGTGTTGGAATTAATAGTTATTGTGGGAAACTTATTTTATTGTGACATGACACACACTGACACACATATTGAGGGGACCCATAACAGACCAAAGTGATGAACAGACCAAAGTATAACTTTGTGACTCATCAAGTTTATTGGAGTTACTTACAGGGGTATGGGTGAGTGGTTATTTACAGAACAGGGATGACTTAGAAGTAACTGCACCACTGAAAACACCACCCTAACAGGGTTGATGACTCATGTATAATGTCATCTTGGAGCACCATGCGTGGCTTACAGATACCTCAACAAGTCAAAGAATTTCCTTCAGGTGCTTGCTGCTAACCTTGGGTAGGGACCCTCACGAATCCTGTAAGTTTCATTTTCCTAGGCTTGAAACTTACAAGGAAACTTGAAAGTTTCATTTTCTCAGGCTTGAAGTTTAGTTGCTTCCCAAATCCCATGAGCTCCACGTCCTTTCTTGGGGGGGGGCGGTATTTGAATTCTAAGGGAGTTGGTAAATAACACTAACATGAATCACTTTGCCTAGCAAAATGATGAACACTTTTGGGTACAGCTGACAANGACTAGATAGGAATGTTTGTATGTGTTTGTATGACAGGTTCTCACGGTATATCCCAGGCTGGCTTTGCACCTATGATCCACTTGTCTCAACCTTCTTCTTAAGTGTTGGAATTAATAGTTATTGTGGGAAACTTATTTTATTGTGACATGACACACACTGACACACATATTGAGGGGACCCATAACAGACCAAAGTGATGAACAGACCAAAGTATAACTTTGTGACTCATCAAGTTTATTGGAGTTACTTACAGGGGTATGGGTGAGTGGTTATTTACAGAACAGGGATGACTTAGAAGTAACTGCACCACTGAAAACACCACCCTAACAGGGTTGATGACTCATGTATAATGTCATCTTGGAGCACCATGCGTGGCTTACAGATACCTCAACAAGTCAAAGAATTTCCTTCAGGTGCTTGCTGCTAACCTTGGGTAGGGACCCTCACGAATCCTGTAAGTTTCATTTTCCTAGGCTTGAAACTTACAAGGAAACTTGAAAGTTTCATTTTCTCAGGCTTGAAGTTTAGTTGCTTCCCAAATCCCATGAGCTCCACGTCCTTTCTTGGGGGGGGGCGGTATTTGAATTCTAAGGGAGTTGGTAAATAACACTAACATGAATCACTTTGCCTAGCAAAATGATGAACACTTTTGGGTACAGCTGACAAATCTTGATGTTGGACTGAACATGCTGACTGGGGAAGTAGTGTCTAAGGTAGCCTCCTGTTTCCAGCAGGCATCTAACAGGAGAACCACTTGTGGAAGTAGAGAACATTAGAGGAGACATCCTTCGGGATGGAAAAGAAAGGCTGTAAATGCAATGTGGGCTTCCCTTTAGTTTGATGAACTCGTAAGGAAGACTGGTGGATGCTGGGGACTCACTCGGAGCCCGTGTAAATGCAATGGTGCGCAGCAGGTTCAGGAAGAGACTGCTCTGGTTTCACTTCTGTTGCGGTGAAAATATACTCTCGCAAAAATTAATTTAGGGGAGAGAGGGATTTCTTTTATCTTTATAATCTCAGGCTACAGCAGTCCATCATTGTAGAGAAGTCAAAGGAGGAACTTCAAACAACTAGTTTCATCCACAGTTGAGAAGAGAGAGAAGTTAATTTGTGAATGCTTACCTGCTTGCCGGTACCCAGCTGAATCTTTTCATTCTTAAACCACTGAGGACCTCTCGCCTAGAAAATGATGCTATCCACTGCGAGCTAGGTCTTCTCACATCTATTAACTAAGATAATGCCCAGCAGACATGTCCATTGTCCATCCCAATGTAGTAACTCCTTGTCTGGGTCTATCTTTTCAGGTGATTCTAGCTTGCCAACTCAATGAACTTAGCTACCATAACTAACCCTCTTTCAAAATATAAGCCAAAAAAGGATAGAGGAAGACACTTGACATCTATTCACAGTTTTCATACATGTATGCACAGGCAAAACCACCTACACACATGTACACACATATACACACAAATACATACACACATACAAGGAGAGTGCAATCTGCTTTGATAGGTCCGCTGGATTAATTTAACCTGACTGTTTTTACCACATAACTTCTCATTATGTTCACGTGGTCACATAACTCAAGGTCAGATGATTGGATTTCACAAAGACAGGAATCATTGAGTGTCAGTTTTAAATGTCTGCTACCACACAGGCAGAGAGTTCCTGCTGCTTCCCTCTCCCCACATTTCATCCCCTTTGACGATGTCATTCTCAGAGAGGAAAGAGTGCACCGGCAGAAATGGTCCATTCACTTGACAGCAACGCCACGGGCTTTCTCAGAAAAGAGCCTACACTCTTTCAAAGTGGAAAAATCCTCGATGATTGTGCAGCATGCTTTCCTGAGACATCACAGCTGGGCAGCACAGCTGTCTTTCTCGGAAGAGGGGCTGCTCTGGTCTACATGGAAGGCCACCCAGGGTAGAGTACTTCCACGTGAGAATCCCAAGAAAGAACTCAACACCATGAACGTGGCATCGAGTTTTACCACAGCTGCTTGCTGTGTCTCCCAGAGAGATCAAGACAGACTTCTGTCCAAAGAGCAAGAGATTCTGAGGCCAGGATGCTGGTGATTAACAGAGAAATGATGCTCTGAGCATGAGGAACGTGAGGGGGTTGCTGCCCATTGTCCCAGTGAGTTCTCAGCTCATTGCCCTTTCGAGTTGTACTGTGATGTCCTGCCTTTCTAGAAAGTAAAGGGACAGATAGCAACATGAGGGATGTAATGATGAGGACAGCCAGCTTCTGAGAGTCCGAGGCCTGGACTCTGTGGGTTTCAGAGCTACAAAGTCTTCAACAGGCCAAGAAGCATCAGGGAGAATGAATGGAAAGCCTCTGACGATTATGCTATGAGCTGCGAAATTGCAAACAGACTTGGCATGCTTCCTCAGGAGCCCAGCAGAATTTGCACATTGCTCAGTGTTAAAACTCATGGGACAGCAGGCACTCGTTTCTCTGGAATGGGCTTTGGCATTCAGAAACTCACCATCTGCCTCTTTTTGGCTATTTCTGATCCCCAGGGAAGGACTTTGTTGTTGTGTCTGTGTCCTGGGCCTCTTTTGTAGTAGAGAGGAATCAGGCAAGCAGCACCGAGGGCTGTCTTGAAGAATAGAGAGAGGCAGATCTCCACATGCAGGGCCTTTGCATCCAAAGGCTTTGATACAGTCAGGCCTGAGTTCAAGCTCCGACTCTGTCATCTGCGATCTGGGTGATCTTAAACACGTTGCTTTTTCTTTGTGAGCCTCAATTAGCTCACAAAATATCTCATCTGCAAAAGGGGTGCGTGGGTGGGAATAATGTCTATAAGCTGTGAAAAGAAACGGACTGAGAATAAGGGTTTAATAAATAGAAGAATGTACCACGTTGGTGGTGTCTCATTCTTCGATCAGGGAACCTGTTGGCTGCTCACGCAACTGACCTCCCTCTTTCCTGCTGCTTTGTTGATCCTGTTTCCTAAGATGTACAATGAAAGGCCAAAGCACTTGTTTTTCTTCTTACCTCGGAACATAGGGGCATGACCTGTGCCTGGTTTGTGTCTGCTGATTTGAAGCTTTTAGGAGGTAGGCACAGGAGAAACGATGGCTGAGCAGGAAAAGGCCTGAAAACAAATGGTTTGTCCTTTAAGATACCTGTAGTCTGCAGAAGAAGGAGAAATGGAAATAAGGAAACATCAGTGGTCCACGACCTTGCTGAGTTTGCCCAAGAATTCTCTGTCTTGAGATACACCAAGGAAACAAGCTATCCCTGAATCTCAGGCCTTTAGAAGCATTTTGGTTCACATTGGATGAATGGTATAGATTTGATAAGGAATTTGATCTGTGTCTCTTTTCTCTGGAAGCCAGACATATGGAATACTATCTTAAGTATGTTCATACTGAAGGGAGTCAAACACTGTAGAGCTTTAACGTATGTCTAAGGGGCAAAAGAAAAAGAATTTCTAGGGACTATAGACCAGCAGTTCTCAACCTGTGGGTTGTGACCGCTTGGGGAGGGCTTATCAAACAACCCTTTCACATGGGTCACCTAAGACCATCCTTCATTTCAGATATTTACATAGTATTCATGACAGTAGCAAGATTGCAGTTGTAAAGTAGCCAAAAATAATTTTATGGCTGGGGGCTCACCACAATATGAGGAACAGCAGCATTAGCAAGGTTGAGAACCACTGTTAGACAATCCTCCAAATTCTCTTCTTTTTTGGTTTTAATTTAATCTATTGGGGGATTGACATAACTAAAATTTCTTTCTTTGCTTTTGTTTGACATTTTCTACTGTAGTGACACCATGTAACAAACACTCCTAAACCTCAGGGGCTATGGAAATAGGTAAGTTTCTTACTCACAGGTCTGAGTTAGTAGCAGGTCTGGGTGGGTCAGGGGAAGGATTGCCTATGCTTGACTTCACAAATACATTGTGTAGCATTGTTTTGCACCAGGCCTTACCAGATGCATGTCCTCTCATGTCTACAGAAAGAGAGGTAAGCAAAACAATCAAGGAAGGCATGCTAACATGTTGTTGATGACAATGGGGTCAAATGGGTCCTCAATCAAGTCTCATAACCCAAATAAAAGTTTTAGGCATGACTATGTCTTCTCTCCTGAGAGACACTATGAAGTCATATGGGAGTCATATGGTCATCTTATTACAAAGAGGAAGTAATAACTGGAACCATATCTCCAAACCATATACACACTGGCCAGTTGAACACAACCCTCTATGTCTCATCTGAGAAAATAAAGGCTAAAGGCCAAGACTGGCCATCTGGTAGACCTGTGCTCATGCCTTTCTCTTCTTTGCCATCATTTCTCCTGTGCATCCTTATTCAGATAAAACTCATATATTTTTATTAACTCATGACCATTCACGCATAGGCATGTCATTTGTGGCTGTTGCACAGTGTATTTTTCATCAAGAGAAGTGTAATCCTTTCTACACCCCATTTAAAGCCCAAGCTGCCTTTCCAATATCAAGCTAATGATAGCAACTGAAACCTTGAAGAGGCAACTCCTTTTACATTTTTTATTACTTGTTTATTTTTGCATTATGTATGTGTATGTGGGTGCATGTTCATCTAGGTACATGCATGTGTGGAGATGTGCAAAGGCAAGAGGTCAATTTGGGTTATTATTTCTCAGTACCCATCCATCTTGTTTTTTTTTAATTTAATTTATTTGTTTTGCATCCGGACCATAGTTTCCATTTCTTCCTCTCCTCCTATTCCCTCCCCCTTGTTTCTGCCTCCCTAATCCACTCCTCCTCCATTTCTGTTCAGAAAGGGGCAGGCCTCCCATGGGCATCAACAAAGCATGGCATATCAAGTTGCAGTAAGACTAAGCTCCTCCCCTTGAATTAAACCTGTGCAAGGCAATCCAGTATGAGGAATAGGTTCCCAAGGGTCAGCCAAAGCATTAGGGAGAGCCCCTGCTCCTACTGTTAGTAGTCCACAAGGAGAACGAGCTATACAACATCACATATATGTAGAAGGCCTAGAGCGGTCCCGTGCAGGCTCTCTGGTTGTTGGTTCAGTTCTGTGAGTGAATATTGGCTGTAGAGTAAAGGATAACTATGCTCTAATCCACAGACCCAGAGAGGCTAGGTAACAAGGAGAACCTATGTAGGACGCATGAATCTCCCTAGAAGTGGAATAGAAGAGATCTTCTGGGTGCACTGGGGGCAGGTGGGGATGGGAACTTGAGGGATCGGTTGTGGGTGGATGAGAAGCGGGGAGTGCTGAAGGATATGGCTGGAAAGGGAGGGCATTTCGGGCTCAGGTAGAAACCTGGTGCAAGGGAAACGCCTACAAATTTACAAGGATAACCCCAGCTAATAGGCCTAGCAATAGAGAATACATAGGCTGAACTGACCATCTCCTGTGATCAGACTAGTGACTACCTCAATTATCCTCAGAGAGCTTTCTTTCATCTAGTAACTCATGGAAGCACATGCAGAGGCCCACAGCCAAATGTTAGGCTGCGCTCGGGGAATCTTGCTGAAGAGAGGGAGGAAGGATTGTATGAGCTGGAGAGGTCAAGGACACCACACACACACACACACACACACACACACACACACAAACAACTAACCTGACTCATAGACACTCATCTTGTTTCTTGAGACAGTCTCTTATTCACCAGGAGCCCACTGAGTGGACTAGGCTGCAAGCATCAGGGATTCTTGTGTCTCCCCAGCACTGGGATTACATGTGTGCACCATCACACTTGAGTTTCTTTTAAACATGGGTTCTGGGGACAAACTCCAATCCTCATGTTTGCAATACAAACATTTACAGACCAAGCCACCCCTACCTCCAGCTCCCAGTTGACTCTTTATATTCTATCTAGAAACTATAACTTTCTCTCTGCGGGAGAAAGCGAGCACTAGGAATTCAAGTTCTTGGTTTTACTATAGGAAAATGCAGAAGTGTATGCAGTTGTTAAAAAAAGAAAGTCACCTTCGGGAAGTGAACATATTTGACTATAAAGAGGAAGAGGTAACAACAACACTCCGTTCAGCTTCCAATGTCTCCCTTTCTTTGAAACAAAGTAAAACTGAGGTCTTAAATTTAAGCCTTTTGACAGAACTGCAGTTTTGCCTGCTTGAACTCGTAACCTTTGCTGGCAGAGCAACCTCTTTCATCAGTCTTGCGTGCTTGGAGGCTCTGGATAATTGAGATAAAATGAAGTGCAGGTCTGCTCGTGTGATCTATGGAGACTCGATCTTTGCACAGCATTGTTTTGATTGGGCATCTCTTTCAAAAACTATAAACCAGACTAACGAGGTGAATACAAGGAAGAAAGAAAACCAAGCCAAACCAGCCCCCTTCACGGCCTTTCAGCTACCCCTTCAAACTCAGGGACAAAGAGGTGTGGTTTGGAGAATGTCGGTCCACCTCTTCTGCCTTCATCCTTGACATGGAGTCATCACTGTGGAGGTGTCCTCCCAGAGGCATCTTTGAATTTCCAGTGTCTGGAAACATCGAGCTCCTCATTGTGGCTTTTAGGATCCTTGCCTGAGTCTAGCATCAGTGGGTTAGTGCTCACATGCTTACAGTGATATAGGCTAGTCACAGCCATGGCTGGCAAGAGGGATGTTGTATGTATGACACAGGGGATGGAAGCTATCCCAGGGCAACTGTCTTCGATAAGGAACAGAATGTTGTTAAACGCTACAGTGTTGCTTAACCCTGAAGCAGTTTGTGTTAGTCAGGGTTCTCTAGTGATTCTGAGCTATAGGATGTGTATATGCCTGCAGCCTTCAGTCATCCCTTGGTAGTCGTGGGGAATTTATTCCAGATCCTTTATGGACACCAAACTCTGGATCCTTGGGATTTTTATATAAAAGGACAAAACATTTGCATATGACCTGTGTATGTCTTTCTGTATGTGCTAAATATTCTCTAGAATACTTGCAGTCCCAGAGACAGAGTGAAGTGGAGTCTGTTTCCATAGAGATTATATTGTGCCCTCTAGGGCAATGGTTCTCAACCTGTGGGTTGAGACACATTTGTGGGAGTTGAACCACACTCTTGGGGTCTCCTAAGATCATTGGAAAACAAAGATATTTACTTTGCAACTTACAACAGTTGCAAAATTATAGTTATGATGTAGCAACAAAAATGATCTTATGGTTTGGGGTCAGCACAACATGAGGAGCTGTATTAAAGGGTCACAGCATTAGGAAGGCTGAGAACCCCTGCTCTAGGGGTTCCTATTAGGGACAGAAACATCCACACATGTCCAGCACTGATACTCATAACTCTACTTAGAGCTATGATTCAAGTTACTTGTTTCAAAGGCTTAACTTTGAAAACACTAATACTTTTAAGTAATCTTTTTAAACCATGATTGATTGATGATGTAGGAGGGTCATCTGTCTATGTGTTACTTTCATTGGTTAATAA